>LR754557.1:0-41008 GCA_902729485.2 Mus minutoides | reverse complement strand
GGGGGGTGATAGAAACCTCTAGCAAGTTGTAGAGGCCTAGGATTGGATAGGCTTCCAGGACTCAGTGTGGAATTCTTAGTACAAAAGCCTAACAATAGAGGAATAGACCTGAAGAGACTACCTCCAGTAGCTAGACAGGGCCCCCGGTGAAGGGATGGGGACACCAACTCATCTTCAAAATTTTCAACCCAAATTTATTCTTGTCTAAAAGAAAACGCAGGTACAAAATGGAGCAGAGACTGAACAAATGGCCAAACAATGACTGGCCCAATTTGGGATTCATCCCATGTTCAGCACCAAACCCCAACACTATTCCTATTGCCCTGTTGTGCTTGCAGACAGAAGACTAACATGGCTGTCCTCTGAGAGGCTCTACCAGCAGCTGACTGAGACAGATACAGATACTTACAGCCAATCATTGGATTGAGGTCTGGCTTAGAGGAAGGATTGAAGGAGCTGAAGGAGCTGGCAACCCCATAGGAAGACCAACAGTATCAGGTAACCTGGACTCCTGAGAGCTCTTAGAGATTAAGCCACCAACCAAAGAGCAGATGCGGGCTGGTCACACCTCCCTACCCCCAGCACATTTTTGCAGATGACTACTTTGTCTGGCCTCAGTAGACTAGGATGTGCATAGTCCTGTAGAGACTTGGTATACTAGGGAAGAGAGATGCTTAGAGGGGTGTACTCTCTCAGAGAGGAAGGGGGAGGGAACATGGAGGGGCTAAGAACTCTGTGAGGGGGACTGGGAGGAGTGCATCATTTGGGATGTAAATAAATAAAATAGTTAATAAAAAATCATCAGAAAAACCGAATAAAAATGACCCCCCCCCCAAAAAAAAAAATCTTGGAAAAAAAAAAAAGTCATGCCAAATAACTAAACTGAATAGTGGGACAGCAATGACTGTGTTTTGTTTTGTTTTTGTTTGTTTGTTTTGTTTTTGTTTGTTTGTTTTGGTTTGGCTTTGTTTGTTTTGTTTTGTTTTGTTCTTTTTTGAGACAGGGTTTCTCTGTGTAGCCCTGGCTGTCCTGGAATTCACTTTGTAGACCAGGCTGGCCTCAAATTCAGAAATCCGCCTGCCTCTGCCTCCCCAGTGCTGAGATTAAAGGAATGCGCCATCACGCCCGGCTGATAGCAATGACTCTTTTACCTAGAATTAAGAACATAAATTTGAAAATAGTATTCCGTTTTGTGAACAAGTTGCATTGTGTAATTTCTTTTTATATTAAACACTTTAAATTAAAATTAGATTATATAATTTTTGCATTTTTTTTCTTCCTTCCAACCTCTCCCCTATATCACAACACACTACCTACCCTTGCTCCTTCTCATGTTCATGGACTCTTGTGGGATGTTTTTCTTAGTTGTCACAAACACACATGGATACACACACACACACACACACACACACACACACACACACACACACCTATACATATGCATACATATAACTAGGCATTCTGCACATACATGTGTATAAACAGGCACTCCCAAATATATAGGTAAAGCCTGCTCCTGTTACTTGTATATATGATTACAGAGGTCAAAACTTTTTATTGGATATCACAATGAGAGGGGATGTCTTCCCTGGGCAAGGCTATTTGACTTTCTCTGCGTATTCCTCAGTTGCCTATAGTTCTTTGTCTAGTGTTGGGGCTTGTGGCATTTACCCTTTCTGTGTTAGCATATTTATTGTTCCTGTTCTTGTTCATGTCTTGTTTAAGCTGCATAAACAAATATTTAAAGATGGAAAGAGATGGGTATGAATAGAAAACAATCTTTTGCATTTCATTGTGGACTAAAATTAAGGGAAGAATAATCTTTCCTTGGTATTTCCCCACAGCTGGATTTATTGTAAAAACCATTCCCATAAATGAGCAGAATTCCACCGACTGAAGTATGTTTGGCATTACTTAGAGGGAAGTCACAGAGGAAACCAAACTATTTTGTATTGGGGTGGTGGTGGTGGTATTAATCACCACTTCCTTCATGATTCTTCTGCATCTTAATCAATATGCTGAAGCTCGGTAAAACCTTGTTCTCCCTTGATTCTCCATTCCTATAGATGCACATAATAACAGTTATTTCACTGAACACTTTCCTAAATGCTCATGCTGTTAAATTACTGTGCGAATAATTTAATTCGAAGAGTAGTTGCACTCAGCAAAGGCAGAGTGCTCAGCTGGCACTGAGTCAAAAGCCTACTGTAGAAGCCAAGGCCTTAGAGTCTATTGTAGTCTCCAGCTCCACGCATATTTTAATGGATACTGGAAGGAAAAGAAATATAGGCTTATTTGATGAGTGCCTGCTTAAAGTTTTCAAATGGAACGAACAAGAACATCCGAGGCTTCATTTATTTTTCTCATCAACTTTTTTTTTTTTAAAGATGTAGAGAATGAGATTGCTGAACATGATGTCTTTTATTGCAAAACGGAACTGTTATTGTTTTTCAAATATTAGCTTGACTTTCTCATAATGAGTTTTCACACTGAATTAAAAAAGAGTGCTTCAATCCAATCTTATTGATTTATTTAACATGTGAGTTTTGTAGTCCTAGAAAATTGCTTTCTTGTATTATGATTCTCCCAATCCTTTTTTCCCCTATTAGAAAAGTATTTAGGAAGAAAATTTTGTTTTATATTTCTAAATTTCTAATAAAGCATTCTCTGAAACACGACTGGGTCATTTTCTTTTTGTAAAAGTATTTGGCCAATGAAAGAAGGTAATTCTACACATTTTCACTCTTTTATGTACCAGATGTTGGTGTAAAATTCAGATTATCTTGTCTACTCAAATTTATACATAATATGCTAAGAGTGTTACTCTCACTAAGACAAATTTGCAGCCATTATATATTCTTATTTTATTTAAATCTCAGGAAAAGGCTTTAATTAGTACTATATTGTTTTAGTAATGAATCGCAGATCAGAGAACAGGACAGCTAGATGTTTCTTGAGAATATCATCAGCCATGGTTGCTAAGAGACACTCAGTGGTGATTGAAGAAGCCGGATAAAATGGAGTCTTGGCCTCTGAAATCTATACAGCATTTAAAAATCAAACAAATATGAATACTCTGAAGTGTGCATTTGTACTTCCTAATTTTACTAATGAAACAAGACATGATAATTTTCCATTGTTAAATATGAGTATATTTATTTTGTAGTTTTACCAAAAATTTTCCTGATTGCACTTCATAGCCTTTATTTCTATTTTTTTTGGATTTGTTTGTTCAGTTGTTTTTGTTGTTTTGTTTGTTTGCTACCATGCACAGTATTGGGTTCCATTCTAGAATTTTCAAGTAAGTTTTTACTTTTTCTCCCATTTTCACATTCCTCATATCTTACTATCTTCCCTGTTTAATTGCTGCCTCTTTTCCTAGCCTTCGGACTCCTTTCTAATTTAAAAACCTGTGCTCACCCCCCCCCACTTTCATAAATAAATATAAACCTTATTAACGTCTATTCTCATATGAGACATAGTAGGATTTTTAAAGAAATTCTCAAACTGAAATGCTTGCTTAATAAAATGCTTTACAGCTACATCTGTTTCCCCAAAATTTAATGATTTTACTTTTTCATTATTACATAAAATGCCATTGCATGTTCTTACTATGTATCTATTATCTGTTTTTCTGCTAATGGACATCTATACTACTTCTATGCCCTGTTGTTTGAATATTGCATTAATATCTCTATATACACCAGTTCCTCTGTGGTAAAATATATAGTCTTTCCAGTCTATGTACAGGAATCGTGTAGGATAGTCTCTCAAAGTAGTATAAAGAATATTAAACAATTTAAATCGCTTATTATCGCTTTGAGTTTCCTTTCTAGAGAAACAATTAGTCATTTTTTTATATTATTTTCCATTGGAAGATTTGATTTGGGGGTCTTAATTTTGCAGTGAACTTTTGTATATTTTAAGTATTAACCTCTTATCACATGTATAATTTTATCCTCATTCTATAGTCTGTTCTTCCACTGATAGCTTCTTTTTCAATGCAGGAAACTTTATATTTTACAAATTACTGATAATCATTGTGGTTATTTCCTGTGCCAATGGAACCCTGTTCAGAAACTTCTTGCCTATACCTACCTTTTGAAGAGTCTTCATGTTTTCTGCTGGCACTTTTACCATTTAACATTAATGCGTTTGGTTCACATTGAATAATTTTTGTGCAGAGTGAGGTTTGGATCCATTTTCATTCTTCTTAATGTTTACTCCTGGACCATTTGTTGAACTGATTGTCTTTTTTTCTTTAATGCAAATTTTTTACATTGCTGTCAAGAATGAGGTTGGCATCACTGTGTGGGTTTTTGATGGGCCATTTACTAGGGTCCACTGGTTTAAATGTCTGCGTTTAAAGCAATGATAAGCTGTCTTTGTCATTATAGCTCTGTAGGATAATTTGAGGATAGGCATTGTGATATCTCCAACAATGTGCTTTTGTGGAGAAAACTTTGTCTTTGTAATGCTGTGCCATTTGGGGGTCTATATTTTTTTGGTGGAGAATGTCCCTGTAATTTGATGAGTCTTGTATTGAGCCAGTGGGTTCATTTTGGAAGTATGGCCATTTTCAAGTATTAATTCTGCTAATCAAAGTAAATAATGATTCCATACATAAGCTAGTGTCTTTTGTTTTGTTTTGTTTTGTTTTGTTTTGTTTTGTTTTGTTTTGTGTCTCAGTGCTTTATTGTAGAAGTCTTTCGCATCCTAGTTTAGGTTTATTCCTAGCTACTTTTTTTTTTTTCAGAAACATTTAAAATGTGTTATCTTTTCTAAGCAAACACCTTACTGGCATATATGGAAGCTAATAATTTTATGTTAATCATGTATTATGTAGCCTTCCTGAAAATGTTTATTGACTCTAAGACATTTACGGAAGAGCCTGAAGAGATTTTACATATAGAATTATGTCAACAGAATATAGTCATTTTATTTTTTCTTTGTGTTTTTTTTATCCCTTTTACATTTTTTAAGTGATTATTCTTTCAATTATTTTGAACACTCCATTGGATTATATCGGGAAGAATAAGCACTCATGTCATTCCATATTTTTGGAGAAATGGTCTCAGATTTTCCCCATTTAATGTGTTGTAGGCTAGAGCTTTGTCATACATATCCTCAATTATTTTGAAAAATGTTTCAGCAATTCCTAAATTCTTCAGGACTTTCATCTTAAAGAATGTTGAATTTTGTCAAATGCCTTTCCTGCTTAGATTGAATTGTTATTTAATAATTCTTTAATTATTGAAAAATAAAAACTATTTTGTACTGAATGGCAATTTAAGAAGCATTTGTCAAAAACATCACAATAGAGTCAAGAAACATTTAAATTGCAGTATTCTAATAATGCACACTACAATTAAAAGCAATTTTGAAAGATATATATTTCAACCTAAGAAACTGGAAAAATATAAGGAAAGTATAATCCAAGTACAATATAGATGGAAAACATAAATCTTCAATCATAAATTAGTCCCATGTTAGCAAATAAATTTGACTGGTCCACTCATAAATGTATTGCCTTGAGAGGGGATAAACAAAATGCATATGAAGATTTCAACCAAAGTGTGAAAGGTCATTAATTCTATACACCAAACAAACAAACAAACAAACAAAAAAACAAAAACAAAAACAGACAGACAGACAGACAGACAGACAGACAGACAGACAGACAGACAGAAAAATATAACAGCAACAATAAATAAGCAGCTTGGAAATAAACTGTTCATTTCTAAACAAACTCTGGTTAAAAGATGAAGTCTCAAGGTAAATTAAAATGCATAAACCTAGATGAGAAGGAAAAATGCCACGCTAACGTATGCATGACACATGAAACTGAACAGAGAAGTAAATGTATAAGTCACAAATCTCTGCATGAGAATAAATGACTGTGTCAATTAATAATCTTAATTTCCATTTTGGTTTTCAAAAAGTCAGAAAACAGAACCACTATAAGCATAGTTGCATATTTGAGGTTGTCGTAAGATAAGAACAGATACCAGTGTAGTTTAAAAACAGGCAAATAAAATAAAAAGAAAGAAAAGAGAAGAAAATAATCACAATCAATGAATTAGTAATCTAATCTATGACAGAACTGATGGAATTGACACAAACTTTATCCTCAAAATGGTGCAGTAGATATCGATCAGCACAGAGTCCCAAGATTTGCATCATTGTATCAAAAAGTATAGGCTACACATTTTAGAAAAAGATATAGAACTCTCAGCTCTGCCTGCACCATGCCTGCCTGGATGTTGCCATGTTCCCCTCCTTGATGATACCGGACTGAATCTCTGGCCTGTTAGTGTTATGAGTGTTTCCTGTTTTATAAAAAGCAAGGCTGATGACTTTATGTTCTATTTAATCCTTGCAATATACAAATGCACCACTAAATCACTAGCATGTATTGAAACAATAGTGATCTTCACATTGAATAAAAATATCAAAAATAGAAATATTGATTAAAAATGGAAAGCACATAAACGGATCAATTTCTGGACTTAACAAAGTTCCACTTATCTCTATGACTGTTTCTGTACCAGTAGCACACCGTTTTTGGATTACTGTCACTTAGTAGGAAGTTTGGAAGTCAAACTGGAAAAGACTAACTAACTACTGGAAAAGACTAGGTTCAGAGTATAGGAAATTTGTCTCTATGGAAAATAAATATCTATGAATGAACAGTATCCAAACCTGAGAAATGTAACTAAAAATCAAGTACAACAGTCATTGCAGAAATTATTAGTGACATTAATGACTAGAATTAATGAATATTTAAGGATATTCATGTATGCACAATATTACACATGTTTATGAACCTGAATAAGGCATATATTGCTTGAAAACAAAATGGTTCCATGAAACAATTAACAGCAGAATTGTTTATGAATTTAATTTATTAGCATTACTTTCAAGTGAGGGAGAATAGGGTGCTCTGATTACCTTGTCTCATTTAGGAGGACTGAACCTTCTGTGATATCTTTGACAAACGCTTCTTCAAAGATAGCTAATAAACATTTGGTTGCATCAAAAAAGAAAATTATGCATATGAAAATGTGAGATAGATAAAATGAAATTAGAGACACCAAACCACATAGGAAATGTAAAAACATTTTCAATAAAAACTTTTTGTTAAAGACTATAAGGTACCATGTTAGCAATTCCCATAGCTTGACTGAGAAACCAGACATCTTGTATTCTAATAATGCCTCTCAATTAAAAAGGATGACTGCTGATATAAGCCAAAATGCGTTATGCTAATTATAATTATAATGGCAATGTAATATAATTTTCCAATTAAATTAAAGTTCTTGATTATTGATTTGCTAAAAGAATCTAAACAAAACTTAGAATGAGTGCATAAATTAGAAATATGAACAATCATATATACAGCAAATGTAGACTTAATGGATTAGGGTGGTGATTATAATAAATACATTAGCTAAAATGTATTTGAGCTAAATATAAAGATTGTGAACCATATAGTTTTAATAAAATTCAAACCAGTAGAAAACTATTTGAGACTCAGTATAAATAGTTACTCACATAAACCATAATTAATAGAAATATAAGAATTAAATAAACTATAGTACCAATCTGCTAATCATCATAAATAATTGAATTGTACTGAGTAAATAATAATAATAAAGACTGCATAAAATTTTGATTGACAAACTTTTTAATATCATAGACTCTTAAGCAGAAAAAGTTAATTAAGCTTATCAATACACATTAAAATGGCCTTCTTTAAGAAAATTTGATTTTACAAGACACCTGACATTCTATTTACATGTGTTGATTTTAATATCTCTATAAGTCAGACTCATCATGTCAACTCTATCATGAAAACTAGCTGAACTCTATGAATGTGATTGGGAGTAATGAGAAGCTAAGGCAGGAAGCACACCACTGTACTGCTGTGTGGATAGCTAGTTGCTCCTTCTGTCTCCTTGATAATTTCTGTAGAATGACTTTAAATCAAATTATTTATATTTTTCCCAAGACAATAGTTCCCATAGAAATATAAATATAGAATTTCAGTCCTCCAGTCTTACTTCCCAACACAGTTCTTCAAAGAATTTTGGATGTGTATATTCAGCTTCACACACACACACACACACACACACACACACACACACACACACACACACACAAACACACACACACTCCAAACAAACAAACAAGCAAACAGGATAACTATAAAATCCCAAATAATAGAAGAACTACTTACAAATATCATCATGCCCAATATCAAATTGTACTTCAGAGTTATAACAATAAAAACAGACATTATGATCAGTGGTATCAAACCAAAGACCGATACACAATTCCACATTATTATGAATATTCAGTTTTTGATAAATAAACAAACACACAAGCAAAAAAAAAATACACAATTTACACTGGAAAAGAGACCGCATCTTCAACAAATAATGTTGCTCAGACTGGATGCTGGAGGTAGACAAATATAAATAGATCCAAACCCATGTTCCCACACAAAACTGAACTCCAAATGAATCAAAGTTCTCAAGTCAAAATACACTGAATATGATGAAGTGGGAAATCGTTTTAAGCTCATTGACACAGGAGAAGATTTTTAGATCAGAGCACTGATAATGCAGACACAATTAATAAATTCATAAATAGAAACAGAAAAGCTTCCATCTGACAGCAGGCAACATCGTTTGTATGATGTAGCAGGGAACAGAATGGGAAAAGATTTTACTAACAAAACATCTGATAGAGGGTTTGTATCTAAAATATAAAAAGAACTCAGAAAACTGGACATCAAAAAACAAACATCCCAATAAAAAATGGGGTACAGATCTAAACAGAGAAGTCTCAAAAAGAGAAAACTCAAGTGATTAAGAAACACCTAAAGAAATATTCAACATCCATAGTCAGCAGTAAAAGTAACTTGGAGGTTTCATCTTACACTAATCCGAATGGCCGAGATCAATAAACAGTTGAGAGCTCAGGATGGTGAGGATGCAGGATACCGCAAACATGCATCCATTGTTGTTGGGATTGCATGCAAATACAGCCACCGGAGATATCTGTGTGACAATTCCCCCGAAGCATGTAGTAGATGTACCCTGAGATCCATCTGTGCCACTCTTGGGCACATACTCAAAGGGGCACTTCTTTCTACTACAGAGATACTTGGTCAACCATATTTCTTGCTGCTTTATTCATAACAGTTAGAAATTGGAAACAACCTAGATGCCCATCAATGAAAGATTGGATGAAGAAAATGTAGTATATTTATGCAATGGATTGTTACTCAGCCATTAGAAAAATGAGATCATGAAGTTCTCAGGTAAATGGATAGAGTTAGGGGAAAAATTAATTTGGAGTGAAGTAACCCAAAACAGAAAGACAAATATGGTATATACTAGCTTACATGTGGATGGTAGCTGTTAAGCCTTAATAAAGCAATGTACAATCTATAATAGCTCAGAGGCTGGGTATACGGTAAGATAATTAATTAAGATGGTGGACTTATTCTCCTTAGGAAGGGGGAATAGAAGAAAGAGTTACAGATAGATGGGGAGGCAAGAAAGAAGTATCATCGTGGAAGAGGAAGAAAGGGGTGGAAATATGAAAGAATACAGTAAAAACTAATGGTCATATAAGGGCTAGTATTGAAAATTAATACAATAAAAGTTCCTAAATATATACATGTATGAAGGCAATATAAATTAAATGCACAAGTGATGGAGAAGAAGCCCCACTGGACTCCGTTGTTGACAAAACAATGTTTCTATTGCAGGTAATAAGCTACCTCTAATGAAGTTATTGGTCAAAAGGACCCCTTGGAAATCCACAAACAATCCAGGGTATTGCACGAGCTATTTGTTGCTCTCCATAAAATGGCAACACCTACACCAATCAATTAAACATGGAGAAGTAGAGACGATGCCCATTTGCAGCCTTTATTGCTTTGGGGTAGTGTTGTTGCTACTGAAAGGCTCTCTGCAAACTAACAATGGTAAGAGGAAAACACTAATGCTACTAGAAACTCTTCAATATACAATGGCACTCTGTCTGCAAGAAATGCTAGTACAATAGTGGCACGAAACTTTTCAGAGTAAGCAACCAATATCTGATTGAACCATAAGATAGAACCCATCAAGCTGGGCGTGGTGGTGAATGCCTCTAATCCCAGCACTCGGGAGGCAGAGGCAGGCAGATTTCTGAGTACGAGGCTAGCCTGGTCTACAGAGTGAGTTCCAGGACAGCCAGGGCTATACAGAGAAACCCTGTCTCAAAAAAATAAACAAAAACAAACAAACAAACAAACAAACAAACAAGATGGAACTCGTCCCTGATAATGCTCAGGTAGGCAAGAACCAGAGACCAGATAGGGCAGGGACCTAAGTGAAAGCCAAATACTACTAGTCTCTCATACTCATAGATCAGTTTTTCCTCATTTATCATCATAGTAGTTTCTTTTTGCAATAGTTGAGGACAAGAAAAAGGAAAACAGCTGGACCGTTTGCAGAGACAAAGAGACCTTGTAACATTCAGTCCTAAAGAAATATCTCTATCAAGTCCTTCCCAAAATGGCCTAGGGAACCTTGTGGAAGAAAATGTAGAAAGACTGTAAGGGCCCGAGGAGATTTTTGACATTAAGGATAAATGGTCCTCTAAACACAGCAGGATTGACAGACATGTGAACTTGCAGACACTATGTTAGCATGCACAGGTTCTTCATGGTTCTGTATAAGATGGTTCCAGCATTGAGCACAGGTCTTTATCTCTAATTTTTAAGCAAACCTCTTATTTTTTTTAAGATATTTTCTTTATTTATATTTCAAATGCTATACAGAAAGTTCCCTATACCCATAAATAAATCCTCATGCTAATGGACATTTGATTTTTTAAGAAAGAATGGAAAAGAGAAAGCATCTTCAATAAGTGGTTTTGGTCTCACTGGCTGTCTGCATGTACAAGTATGCAAATAGAGTCATATTCATCACCTTGCCCAAAACTCTAGTCCAATGGATTGAAGGCATCAATATAAAACCCATTATACCAAATCTAATAGAAGGGAAAGTGAGAAATAGCTTTGAACACTCAGTAATAGAGACAACTTTCTAAACAGAACACAAACTATTCTTATTTTTTTTAATTAGATATTTTTTTAATTTGGAGAGAGCACATACCCGTCATTGACCACAAAATGAACTCAAAGATTTGAGAGGGCACTTAAAACAAAAACTTTACAGGTCTTTTGCTTATATATTATGGATTCTAATTTGTGTTTTTAGTGGATTTCTGTGTGCATGAACATATATGTCTCTAGTCTCTATGTATATTTGTGCTTTTTCCTTGGCTCTTTGTCTTTGTTAGGTTTGCCCTATTTCAGCTTTTTATTAGTGTTGTTGTCTTCTTCTTCTTCTTCTTCTTCTTCTTCTTCTTCTCCTTCTCCTTCCTCTTCTCCTTCTCCTTCTTCTCCTTCTCCTTCTCCTTCTCCTCCCTTCCCCTCCCCATCCTCCTCCTGCTCTTCCTCCTCCTTCTTCTATTATTATTATAATTTTATTATTATTATTATTATTATTATTATTATTATTATTATTATTAATTATTAAGATACCTCTTGGTCTTCTAAGGAGAGAGAGAAAGGTTGCAGATATCAATGAGGAGGAAAGTGGGAAAATATTCTCCAAGAATATGGGGGAGAGGGAACCATAATCAGAATATATTGTATGAAAATCTGTTTTCAATATAAGAAGAGAAAAAAAATTTGAAAGGAAAGCTTCTCTTAGATCTTGCACATTGTTGAACACAGCTGAGAATGAAGGTCCAAATCTCTTCTCCAGGAAAACAGTGATTAAGGTCTATTTCTTACTGAGAAATATGTAACTTTTTTATTTGTAGTTTACTGATACATAATTTGGATTACAGCTCAAGTGTGCTATAAAGTTCAATTTGGTGAAAGGTAAGACCTCTGGTATAAATACAGTAAGTTTTTCTGGAAGTGTGAAATTTTAACTTTTTTCTCTCAGTCATTGTTAATTATTTTCTACTTAACTGTGTAATGAAACACTAACAAAAGAAATTTTATTTTATATGAAAATCTTTTTTATATGCCATTGTGTCAAAACATTATATCTAGGATTTATTACCATGTATAATTAAGATTGAATTAAATTTATATTTGATTCAGCAATTGGTCTTGTCTACGGTCTCTAGAGGGAATATATTGCTTATAAAACTCATGGTCTTTTCATAAAACCTAAAGAATTCAGCCCTGTTTTGAATGATGATGGACGAATCATCTTTAATCAATGACTCATAAATAACCCACCTTATTATGAACTAAATATAGTGATGCATATTACCTTCCACTTAGAAGTAATTACAGTCAGGCTTTTTATTCAAAGAAAAGGGGGAAATGTCACTGCCGCAGAGTTGAACATGTAAAATAAAAATGAACAATTGGACTATATTGAACAAAGAATGGATAAAAGTTCATCATGTGGTATGTTGCTTGTCTTGGTTGCCAGGAAGCAATTCTTTAGAAGTAACAAATTGAAATTAATTTGTTAACCCCTGGGGCTCTAACATACTCTGCTCTTTTATAGAGGCCACCTTAATACAGAATTAAATGTGTTACATATTATGTGCAATTATTTTTAAAAATCCCCCCAAACATCACCCATCATTTAGAATTCAAGGAAAATATTTGACTAGTAGGATGTGATATGGTGATGTTGTGATATTCATAAAAGAGAAAATTTAAACAAAAGTATTAAGGGAAGTAAAAGTGAATACATTCATTGTAACCAGGGCTGATTTAATAAAAGAAGCAATTGAAACCCTTTTTTTTTTTGTCCTTCCTGAATTTTTCACAAGGTAATACATGTGACACTAGATTGCAAAGACATTCTGAACATTCTTTTCAGACATTTATAGTGGCCTGAACCCAATATCAAGACGCTCATTCTTTCAAATTTCACTGCATCTGAACACTACTTTCTTTGGGTAAATTCTCCTGTAACATTTAATTGAGATGAAAAAGTGTCCCCTTTCAAAGACAATGATGTTTCTTCAATAATTTTGTTGATATGTGTCTTAGTTAGGGTTTTACTGCTGTGAACAGACACTATGACCAAGGCAACTCTTATAAGAACAACATGTAATTGGGGCTGACTTACAAGTTCAGAGTCCATTATCGTCATGGCAGGCACATGGCAACATCCAGACAGGCATGTTGCAGGAGGAGCTGAGGGCACAACTTCTAATATTGCCACTCCCTGGGCCAAGAATATATCAACCATCACAATATGTATCTTCTGTCTGTTAGAATGTGTGACAAGATAATTAAACATTTCACAAATTTAAAACAAGCCAAAAACCCCACTCATTGTCCATCATCTAAAGGACTTTGTTATTTCCTTTCTTAAGATCTCTTTTTCTCTTAATTAATAATTTAGTTCTTACAAGTATTATAATTACTAAACCATGTGTACTAATTCTCAAAAAGACCTATAGGATGACTACAGTGCTAATGTCATCAAATGATAAAGCACATGAGTCACCAATGTTTTAACTTACATTTGTAGAGTGCTTTGCATTTTATAGAAACACATATATAAAAAATTGTTCATTAATCACAATGAGAAGTTGACTTTGAAAGAAAATCTCATGTTCACTGTATGTATTAGCAGGATACAAACCACTGAATATATTATTTTTTATTTCAATTAATACTTTGAAAAATTATAATATGTATAATTGAAATATATAATTCAATTAATATATTGAGAAAAATTTAAATGATCATTTTGGCAGAAGATGTAACTCAGTGGTTCATTGAATGCCTAGTACGTATTACATGTGAGAAGCCCTAGGTTTACCCTGATATTAAAAAATATATATATGCTGGTAATTTAAATAAATTGAACAAAATAGTAAAAGACGAAAATATCAAAAATAACAAAATCCTTAATCTGTGTTGGATAAAAGCCTGAGGATTACATGAAAGATCAGATGTACAGTTCATGGGTAAGTAATAGTACTAGAAAACAGTATCACTTATTATGCATGACTTATAATTTATAAAATTAATTTCATGTGTATTTATTTAGATATTTAGTCCTTTCAACTCATTAAATCACCTCTATGTTCCTATAGGAACTTGCACCCTCATTTGATGCCTAACTAGGCAAGTTGCTGAGAAAATGATGGCTTTTTTCATTTGAAATGATTACTAATATTGCTCTAAATGCACATTTAATTTCATCCTGTCTAGTGACTATTTAATCACTCCTGAGTGTCAGATGATAGTATCATCAAAGTCTGCGATTTTCAGGACTGGGAAATTTTTTCACTGGCTTCTTGATCTGATGTTGTCTTTCTGATTTGCTGTCTCTATGTGTGGGCATTGCTAACACACAAATAGTTACAATGGAGTGTAATTGATCTGGATTAGAAAGGAAATTAAAGTTGACCTTCCTGCCCATTTTTGGATCTAGTTCATATCCATAAGAAATGTAACCCCATAGAAAGAACAACAGTATCAACCAACTAGACCACTCCAGATCTCCCAGAGAGTAAACCTCCAACCAAAGAGCACACATGGAGGGGCCCATGGCTCCAGCTGTGTATGTACTAGAGGCTGGCCTTGTCGAGCATCAATGGGAAGAGATGCCATTGGTCCTGTGAAGACTTGATGCCCCAATTTAGGGGAATACAAGGGCAGGAAGGCAGGAGTGGGTAGGTGGGTAGGGTAACACTCTCATACAAGCAGGGGGAGGAGGATGTGATAGAGGATAGGGTGATAGGGGAAGGAAGGAAACTGGGAAAGGGAATAACATTTGAAATGTAAATAAAGAAAATATCCAATAAAAAGGAAAAAAAAAGCATTATATTTTTACAAACACCGAAAATAAAATATAAATATTAAACACAAAGTCAAGACATCACTTTTAAGTAAACCACCTAATTATTTTTATTAAATTACTTCACTTACATTCCAAAACTTCCTCCCCCCTTCCTGGTCACCCCTCCCTAAGTACTTGACCTCATCTCTACTGCCCCTGCCTTTGAGAGAGGGTGCTCCCCCATCTGCTCACCCACCTTCACCACACCTTCATCAGTATTCATCTTCCCTGGGGTATCAAGTTTCTACAATATTGAGCATATTCTCTCCCACTGGGGACATACAAGTGTTCTCTTCTATCTATGTGTCCAGAGGCATGGACTAGTCCATTTATGCTACCGTAGTTGGTGGCTTAGTCTCTGGGAGCTCTGGGGGGTCTGAGTTAGTTGACTCTGTTGCTCTTCCTATGGAGTTGCAATCCCCTTCAGCTCCTTCAGTCCTTCCTCTAACTCTTCCATGTTGGTTCCCAACCTCAATCTAATGGTTGGCTGAAAATATCTGCATTTGTCTCAGTCAGTTGCTGGTAGAGTCTCTCAGAGGACAACCATGCCATGCTTCTATCTGAACACTCAATATTCTTCAGTAATAATGTCAGGATTTGGGGAGGGGGGGCATGAGAGGAATACCAAGTTCAACTGGTTACTGGGTGACATTTCTTTCAGTCTCTGCTCCATTTTTGTCCCTGCATTTCCTTTCGAGCAGAATAATTCTGAGTTAAAATTTTTGAAGATAGGGAGGCTGACCCCTTTCCTCAACTGGGGGCCATGTCTATCTACTGAAGGTGGTATCTTTCTGTTCCATCTCCCCACTGTTGAGCACTTTGGCTTATGACATCCCCATTGTGTTCTGATGTCCTCTCATATCCCAAGTCTCTGGGAATTCTAGAGGTTCCCTGTGCCTCCTAACCTCCACTGCTACATATTTCAATCCATTCTCCTGGCTCTCTGGGAGTCCCTCCTGTCTCTCCCTATACTTGATCCTACCATCCTTCCCCCCCCCCCATCCCCTCTCCAACCTAGTTTCCTCCCTCCCTCTGTCTTCCATGATTATTTTGTTCTCCTTCTACGGGGATTTTGGGTATCCACTCTTGGACCATCCTTCTTGTTAAGCTTCCTATGCTCTGTGAGTTATATCATGGGTATTCTGTACTTTGGGCTAATATCCACTTATCAGTGAATACATACCATTCATGTCCTTTTCGGTCTGGGTTACCTCAATTAGAATGATATTTTCTGGTTCCTTCCATTTGCCTGCAAGATTCATGGTGTTATCCTTTTTAATAGCTGGATAGTATTCCACTGTGTAAATAATCCACATTTTATCTATCTATTTTTTTCTGTTGTGGGACATCTGGGTTGTTTCCAGATTCTGGCTATCACAAATAAGGTTGCTATGAACTCAGTGGAGCACATGTCCTTGACTACGGTGGAACATATTTTGGGTATATGCCCAGGAGTGTTATAGCTGGATCTTCAGGTAGATCTACTTACAATTTCCTGAGGAACTGCCAGATTGATTTCTAGAGTGGTTGTACCAGTTTGCACTCCCACCAGCAGTGGAGGAGGAGTGTTCCTCTTTCTCCATATCATCACCAGCATGTACTGTTGCTTGAGATTTGATCTTAGCCATTCTGAGTGGTATAAGGTAGAATCTCAGAGGCATTTTGATTTGCATTCCCCTGATGATTAAGGATATTGGATATTTTTAGGCAACTATTATCTTTCCATTGATTAGAAAATTAAGAATAGGTGAAAGCCAGACTGGTCAAAAGCTATGCAACACTGCCTCCCAGGGCATGTGGGGCAGGTTGGCACCACTGCAAGGATTTGTGTGATATGCAATGAAGAGGTGGGAAAGATGGAGGGGCGGGGCTATGCTTCTCCTGTCAGACATGGAGGCCTGATGTCAGGTACAGTTGTGAGAGAGGGTTGTGGTTGACAGTGAAACATATTGTTCCCAGTGGGGTCAGTGTAATAGTATGTAGAGTCCTAGAGCTTATGTGTATTCACACTTAGTCTGCAAATATGCTGCCTGGCCTTGAGACTACCCTGAATCTGGGCAGTGAAGGAGGCAGAGATGAGGAATGGTTCACTTTCTGGATTGGACCTCTTCCAAGGACTTGATGCCAAAGAGAGCTATATGTGGGCCAGTGGTCCTGGTGCTGCCTGAGGCCAGTAGATGTTATTGGCCTACATTTGTCACTCAAAGCCATGCTTCCTTCTATGATCTATACTGCTGCCTGAAGTCACACTGGTGTTCATGAGCCATACTGCCCCCAGGGGTCATATGAATATGAGTGGCCTGCAATGCCACCTGAGGCCATAGTGATGCCTGGGTCCTTGTTACCACCAAGAACTTGTCTGGGTCTCTGGTCCTGTTGCAGCCAGTATCTCTATTGATGTCCATTGCCCATTTTACCCAGGGAAGCCTACTGGGATGTCCATGGTCTTTGCTGCAATCAATTCTGCTAATGTCTGATGGTGATGCAGCCACAGGGGCCATATTGACATAAGTGATCTGCCATATCAGGACTTAGTCCTACAGTAGTGGGCAGCAGTGTCTGTGGCCTGTTCTGTTGCCAGAAACTGTGAGGAAGTCAATGACTGAAGCTCCAGCTGACTGTAAAATGCAAAGAAGCTATTTTGGGAGCAACTGAAACTGTACAATTGAGAGACTCCTATAAAGAAAAACTCCTGTAATAACTCCTGTTTGTATATGCTGGCCCCAGGGGTGGTCCATTAGACAGTGTGGCCTTGTTGCAGTAGGTTTGGCCTTGTTGAAGTAGGTGTGTCATACTAGCTCCCTGGAAACCAGTATTCTGCTAGCAGGCTTCAGGGGAGGATGTAGAACTCTTGTCTCTTCCTGCACCATGCCTGCTTGGATGCTACCATGCTTCCTTACTTTATGATAATGTACTGAACCTCTGAACCTTCAAGAGAGTCCCAATTAAATGTTGTCATTTATAAGACTTGCCTTGGTCATGGTGTGTGTTCACAGTAGTAAAACCCTAAGACAAACCTTCTTTCTCCTCCACAAAAAAAGTTACAACCTACAAAACTAACTCTTAAAAAGAACTTAAAAAAATGTGAGAGGGTGCTGGAGTGTAGTTCTCCACAACTGTTGGCTTCTGGCTGGGATGCAGATGGAGAAGGCCTCAGGTTTTCTTTAGGAGATGGACACTGGGTATTTAACCATGCTCCAGTAATTATATACACAACACAAATTGTACATTGTTGTTATTGTTGCTTATTTTGTTGTGAGGGAAAATTCTCATGATGAGGTTGGGAGAACTAGGAAGTGAATATAATTGGGATACATGTAGTGAAATTCCCAAAGAATCAATAAAAATATTATTTTGAAAAAAATCAAGAGCAAAGAAAGATAAGTAAATGCCAATTAAAACAGTGTTTATTTTTTTAGGAAAAAAAATATTTACTAACTCTCCAAAATATTATACATGCATTTAGTAATAGGCACATGAGAGATCTTCTCAAAATATTTATTCTGTACCGTTATTGACCACAGGTTTATGCTTGCAGTTTACTTGTTTTGATGCTGAACTATAACTAGTCTTTCATTATATTGACTGATGGCTAAAGAGTAGAGAGAGATCATAGCTACAACCACTCCTTAATAACTAGAAATGCTGAAATATTTTATATCTATGACTTTTGAAAATGACTCAAATCCAGAAGACTTAATGCTTTTCTGCATGTTGTAGCCTCCCTTCTTCATAGATACAGTTACAACATACTAGGAAGTCCTGGCTGTTCTACTTCTGACCTCCAGGATCTTCTTTAAGTTCTCTAGAGAGGTAAGGGCAGGGACTGCTCCCCACATACCATTCTGCTCATTTTAGAAATAATTTCTAAACATGACACATGCATTTTTGGACTATGAAGAGATGTCTCAGTGTTTAAAGGCAAAAATGAATTCAGTTCCTAGCACCCACTTGAGAGAGCTCTCAGTGGCCTGAAGTCTAGCTTCAGGGTGAGATACAGTACATATTCACCTTCCCTGTATACAAAGGAACACACTTGAACACATACACAGATGCTATGCACACACATACACACACACAATTAAACATATTAAATTTAAACAAATAAATTTAGACATCTTAGAATATTTTATATTTAGAAATCAACTCAGAGACTGAGTTGTTGCATGAGAAGTTCATATATATTTTTATTAGATATTTTATTTATTTACATTTCAAATGCTATCCTGAAAGTTCCTAATACACTCCCCCTGCCGTGCTTTCCTACCCACCCACTCCCACTTCTGAAGCTGGACTCCAGAAATTCAAATAACCCTTTTAAAAAATGGGGTACAGAGCTAAAAAAAAATTCTCAACTGAGGAATACCGAATGGCTGAGAAACACCTGAAAAAATGTTCAACATCCTTAATCATCAGGGAAATGTAAATCAAAACAACCTTGAGATTTCACCTCACACCAGTCAGAATGTCTAAGATCAAAAATTCAGGTGACAGCAGATGTTGGCGAGGATGTGGAGAAAGAGGTACACTCCTCCATTGCTGGTGAGATTGCAAGCTTGTACAACCACTCTGGAAGTCAGTCTGGTGGTTCCTCAGAAAATTGGACATAGTACTACTGGAAGATCCAGCAATCCCTCTCCTGAGCATATACCCAGAAGATTTCCCAACTGGTAATAAGAACACATGCTCCACTATGTTCATAGCAGCCTTATTTATAATAGCCAGAAGCTTGAAAGAACCCAGATGCCCCTCAATAGAGGAATGGATACAGAAAATGTCTGCTATTAAAAACAATGAATTTATGAAATTCTTGGGCAAATGGATGTATCTGGAGGATATCATCCTTAGTGAGGTAACCCAATCACAAGTCATTTGATATGCACTCATTGATAAGTGCATATTAGCCCAGAAACTTAGAATACCCAAGATCCAATTTGCAAAACACAAGAAAATCAAGAAGAGGGAAGACCAACATATGGAAACTTCATTCCTCCTTAAAATAGGGAACAAAATACCCATGAAAGGAGTTACAGAGTGAAGTTCATATACTAAGAATGTTCACTGGGCTCCTGAGATGGTCTAGTGTGTGAAGGTCCTTGCCACCAAGCCTCATGACTTTAATTTGATCCTACACTACACATGGTAGAAAAGAAACGGTTTCTCCCTCTTACAGGTCATCCTCTGATATTGACCATGTATTTTTTTTTTTTTAATTTCTTTTGTTTGGGTGCTTGTGTAATATGACTCGGTCATTTGGCGTTGAGTAATTTGAAAGAAGTCTGCTTCTCTTCCAAAGTGGTTGGACAGTTTCTAGTATTATGGGCTCTACCCCTTCCCTTCCAATTTGATATGCTGTGAGTTATTTCCTCAGTGAATAGTTGCATAGAGTATATTTCAAGGGTGGTTCGCCTTTAGTTTCCTTCCTGACATGCATTCAAATCCTTTGAGTTTTAAGAGCTCTTGATGTAACTGAGTTTAAGTTCTATCTCCTGTAAAATATGCTTTGCAAATATATTCTTCCATGTAATGGCTCACAATGATCCTGTTCACAGCGTGTTCAAAATGATATAAAGTTTAAAATATTCATCCACCCAGATCAATGTTAATATTGAAACAAGACAAAGACATTTGAAATATAAAAACAAGCTGTCTTTCAATTCAATTTTCTCAACACAAGTACTAACAAGAGAATGAATATAGCTCACTTCTCTCTCTTTCTCTCTCTCTCTCTCTCTCTCTCTTATGTATGTGTGTGAAATGCATAACTAGAATCATAAATTCTTGTCCACGTAAAATGTTCAAATATATTCAGAAATAAGATATTTGCATAATTGTTTATTGAAATTAAGAGGAGGTTTTACTGGGTTAGGATGGGTCATTACAAGAAAGATATCATAGAATCAGCATGCATAGAGTAGATACGGTCATATGAAGAAAGATGCAGACCCTGGAGTAGGGCAGCTTTCTGTGGAACAGGGAAGAAAGCAAGGAAATCTGTGGGGCCACAGGAAGTGTGAAAAAGGAAAACAAGGATCCTTTGTTGAAACCTTCGGAGAAAGGAAAGCTCTGTTCACGTGCTAAGTTCAGAATCCTTGTCCCCAGCCCAATGTATGAGTTTCTGTTTGTCAACTCCGTTTGCGGTAACTCATTAAGGGAAGTCAGAAAAACAAATGTACAAGGACAGTTCATCATTTGGAAAGCATCCATTGTAACTTACCACATTAATAACTAAGTAACACAAACCGCAATTATTATGAAACTAGAAGAGAAATGTTTTTAAAAATAATGAAAGGCTCTGAGTGGCTAGAGAGATGGCTTAGTGCTTTTGAACACATGTTGCTCTTGTAGAGGACCTGGGTTGGATTCCCAGAACCCACATGTGAAACTTCCAACCTTCTGTTACACGCCCCTTAGGGAACACGAATCTCCCTTCTGACTTCTGCGGGGACCAGGTGTATTTGCAGTGCACATATATATAGACATAAAATAAAATAAATGCATCTAAAAGAAAAATAAAACTCTCAGGAACATAAGAGATGCCTACTGAGGTCTTTATAAACCTGTAACACCCTACTTTCTGCCCTCAGACCAGGTGCTAAGCAAGGCATTGTGCTTTCTCTTGCCACTCTCAGGTGCCATTGTACTGGAGATTCTACCTTGGAAAGAAACACAAAAGAAATAAATTTAGATTTGATAAGCCTGTCTTTGTTCAATGTGGATGTTTATGTAGAAAGTTTAAACAATGTGCAAAATAACTTCCTAAAAGTTTAAGTGAAGGTAGTGATATTGTAGGCACAGATGCAATTAATAAAATCACATATATTCTGCCCTGCCTGGCTTGGATCTCTATATTTATATGAGGTTGGCCTTGAACTCATAGAGATCCTCTTGCCTCTTTATCTGGAGTGCTGGGAGAATGACATGCACAAGCACAGCCATCTGTATTTACTCTTAGTGAAATATTTTAAACAAAGTTATGGTAACTAGTATATTGAATGTCTACGAAACTGTTGATTGACCTTACAAAGTAGACATGTGATAGAGTACAATGATAGACAATGAAAGATAAATAATAGATTTGTAACATATATAACATATATTACTTTATCTGTTGAGCCCAATAGTACAACCCTTCTTAATGCCAAATTACACTTTTTCAGAATTTATCACTATTTTATATTTATAGCATAGCATTGTCATTTTCTTCGCAATCATATTGCTTAAATGTTTATCCTTAGTCAATATTATTTTATCTGTAAAAAAAAATGTATATAGGTAATAAAGAAAACAGAACTAATTCTTTTCTAGCTAAACTGTTTCTTACTTATTATGTTGGTCATATATAATAAAGATATAATACATTGATATAAAGGTAGTTTTACTCATTTGTTTAAATCAGTCTATAGTAAATATTGTGTTTTATGATTTCACATGACATCTCTCTTTCTCTCTCTCTTTTTTTTTTTTTAGAGTGGTGCTTTACAAGTTTCATTAAGCATATAGGCAGTAGGTTCTCTAGAGCAGAAATCTTGACTGATGTTAGAAGGTTCATCTCACTCTAGATGACACTATTCCTATGTAGGTGGGCCTGGGTATATAAAAAAGAAGAGAGCAAGCTGAGGCAGGGGTGAGAACAAGAGTAGGGAGAGAGAGATAATTTATTTTGTGACTCCACTCCACTCCATGCTCTTTCTTATATTGAGTATCTGCTTTGACTTTCATCAGGACCACCTACTGATACTCAATAATAAATCTGCATGAAAGTCATCTTTGGTTTATATTATCTTTAGTAATTAATATTTTTGTATGATAAAGTTGAAATTTCTCATTCTTTAAATAGTTATCCTTTCTATTATTTCAATTCTTTAATTATTCTTCATAAAATACGGTGTGGAGATACAGTACTAGTTTTAACAATGTCAATTGCATTAAAATCTTGATATGTTGTCTTCTAGCATATACTTTTTAGTTATTATTGCTTATAGTAGCAGAAATATGGAATATGGTCACTGAGAAAATCATCCAATAGAAATGATTTAGATAATTTTGCTATCTAGTATATTCTATAAGTAATTATTTATAACTTACAGCATAGCAATACCTACATGTTTCAGCACAATATAGATTTCTGATATTCAGGTTGGTAACCTTAGAAGGTAGGTGTGTTTTCCTGCAAGATGGACAATGTGAAATGTGTTGTACCCCACACACTCACACACATGCTCACACTCACACAGACACATAAAGTAAATAAATAATTTTTAGTTTTAAATTTTAAGTTATTGAATTATATAAATTGATACTTTACTACTGGTGCCCCCATGCCTAGTAAAATTGTATTAGACTCTTTAATATTTAACTAATCAATAAGAAAGAAAATGAAATTTTATGACATTCCAAGGTGAAAATTTTAACATAGAATTTCGTTTTAAGAAGGCCAGAGTAATTTGTTCCATAAATTAGTCTTCTATCTCATACTCTTTTCCAAACACCATTAAAAATAGCTCAGTATGAGACTGCAAAGTATGTATTCTTTGTGTTATATCTATTTTTCTGTCATTTTACCTCTAAATTCTACTGATATCAACAGACATTACTAGATTATTGATGCAAGAAAAGGAGACTGAAATATTTTCACTAAGAGTTTTATAGTTTCAAGTTGTTACTGATTTGCAAAATATTTTCCTTTCCAAAGTTCAGTCATCTTTTAGGTGAAGAATAATAATAAAGTCTGCTTAAAAAAGATAATCTGGGTGAAAAATTTCAAGCTAATGAATGTTTGCAGAGTTGATTGACTCCCAGGATCTAAACTGCAGGTTGGCTCTAGAACCTTGGTAACCAGGGCATATCATAAAAAGGCAATACCATTAAAAGTTCTCCATTTTTTCGTCTAAAGAAAAACAGCTATGACTATACTTTACAAAGCGAAGGCCTTTTGTGAAAAATAAGAAATTAAAATATTTTTTGAAAAGTTTAAGACATACATTTTCCAAAAACAATTGAACATTTAGTGGTATCCCTTAGAAACAATTCTCCTGTATATTTTAAGCTTCTCTGCAGCTACTAAATTATTACACCCCCATTGCATATCCTATTCACTTAAGTAATAATTGTTAGAAACCTTTAGTTTTTGAAGGATTCTTTAAGGTATGGGGAGGAAGCTAGAATTAAGTCATTATAGAAATACACCATGTCTGTAACCAAATCACTAAGCTAACTGTAAAACCAATACCAATGAATAGTGACTTCATGCAGAAAATGAATTTTAAATTAAAGCATATTCATCTTTTTAAATCATTCTCCTTCATAATAGTCTTTATTTTAGGCATTTTAAAATTCAAATAATTCCAGTGTTTGCATTTGAAAAGATATATTTGGAAGTGCTAATTGCTGATTATTAACAGACAACTCAATAAGCAGACAGGAAACCATAAAAAGGATTTCACAAGAATGAACTCAATGCTGATTCAAATTACATGCCAGGAGATGAAATAAGAATTTTAAAGACAAACACATTCTGATAAAGTGTGAAGATTTCAGCGTTTGTCAGAGAATGTGTTTATAAGTCGAAAGGAGAACAAAAGGGAAGCATTTGCAGAGTAACAAGCTATTCACACTTCATCCTTAGGTGGCATCATCTTTGCTCATTATTTCCATAATAGTCCTTAAAATAAATAAAGTTGACAAAGAGAAGAGTAAGAATGATGCTATGCTTACATGTACCAGATATTTTTCTGATAATTTAAATGCAATTATGAAGTTTAATCCTCAAAGGTGCATAGAAGCTGAATGCTGTTACTTTCCCCTGTAACATAAGAAATTCAGACGTGGGGATTCACCTGCTTTCTCATGATGCCTAGGTAGTAGGTGCTAGAGCCCGACTCCCACCTGAAGTTGCTGCACTGCAGAGTGTAGACAGTTAGTACAGACTTCTCAGCCAACAGTTTCAAGCTAGAGACTCCACATTTAAATCTCTCTCTTTTTTTTTTTATCAAATGCTTAAAATCTGTCCAGTGTATAGCAACTTCATTAATTTGTAGAAGAGAAAATAATACACTGCCCATTTGTTTCTTGGCTTAACCATGTTAGAAAGGATATGCATTTTCCTTGTATCATAAAATTAGGGTAGATGTTAAACATATATTCTGTGTACACAAGAGAAGACGGAGAAGAGGGAAAAGCTATGAGGGCTTCACTGCTGACTTCTCATTTGGATTAGAGGGTAAAGTAGAATAGTTCCCACCTAAAGCAAGCCACTTTCTCCCTTTTAATTCTGCATAATTTCTGCAAATGTATACAAATATAGCATCTGAACTCAGTTGTGACAGTCCATTGAAGAAGTTAGTATCTGTAAAAATAATAATATGATCATCCTTCTCTTTCCAACAGTGAATTTCAGAATATGATAGGATGCTTTGCAGGCAGAAGAGAGAGCTAAAAGATTGTTATATTAGTGAATCACAAATTTTAGCCTTAATAGATCTTGAAGTGGAAATTTCTGGTTTCTTTGGGGACTTAGTTGTGTCATGTGATTTTTATGTTTTTTATTTGGAAACTTTCTGAGAGGATGTTTTTGCTGAAGCAGACACATGGGAGGATGTATTGCTGAGAACAGACATGTGGTGCCTGGCACTGGATGCTCATATGATGCTTTGTAAGGGTAGACACTTGAGAGCACACGTTATGTCTGGAAAGGGTATAAATATAACCTAGCAGACAGACAGTGGATGATGCTGTGTGGTACTGGTTTGCATTCCTACTCTTTGCAAGTCTTTGTTGGGCTTTGCTGACCTTGGTCTTCTGATGATGCTCTGACA
This sequence comes from Mus minutoides, assembly GCA_902729485.2. NCBI lineage: Eukaryota > Metazoa > Chordata > Mammalia > Rodentia > Muridae > Mus > Mus minutoides. The sequence goes on along the minus strand of LR754557.1, from coordinate 15,291 downwards.
TTGGTTTACCTTGTCTTCTTCCCCGATCATCATTTGTCCTGATTTTCCAGGAAGAAGTGCACAAAAAAACTTCTGGTGGTGCCCTAGCAGCTTCTCTCACTTTCAGGAAACACAGGCTGATTGGCAGAGACTTGGGGTTTCTTCTGAATGGAAAGAATTGACCCAGAATGGTGATTTGTGAATGATCTTTGTATCAAGCTACAGCTACTGATTCACATGACCTAAACTGTTGACAAAGAACATTTTCTAAATAGTTCCACATTCTCTTTTTGCTTTATTAACTTTTCCTTTCCATTATCTCTGGTGGGTAGTGGCATAGAAGAGATATTAAAACATTTCAGAACCCTTATTAAAGTAGAATGTGAAAAATCTAAGTCTACAAGACCTTTCAGGACAAAATTAGAGAAAGAAAACTCATTATCTGAGTACTGTATTCTTTGGGAATATTGAGTTTGTATATAAAATAATAAACAACAAAGGCTGAAAATGGATAATATGAATGGAATTCTTAGTAAATAAACTTTATTCAATATTGGGTTAAAAAAAAAGAAAGAAGCAGGCTGGACTGGAGAGATGGCTCAGTGGTTAAGAGCACTGACTGCTCTTCCAGAGGACCTGAGTTCAATTCCCAGCCACCACATGGTGGCTCACAACCATCTGTAAATGGACCTGATGCCCTCAGATGTGTGTCTGAAGACAGCTGCAGTGTACTCAATAAAATAAAATAAATTTTAAAAAAAGAGCGAGAAAGAAAGAGAGAAAGAAAGAGAGAAAGAAGGAAGGGAGAGAGGAAAGAAAGAGAGAGAAAGAAAGGAAGGAAGGAAGGAAGGAAGGAAGGAAGGAAGGAAGGAAGGAAGGAAGAAGCTACATTTAGAGACTCAAGGGAGAAAAAGGATAAAGAGGGGGCCTATTGAAACAGGAAAAAATGATGTCCTGCAAGAGGATGGAGACTTTATCATATCAGGTGGGCTCAGGTGGGATCTCATAGTCAGCAAAGTCTAGTCAGTGTCTCTGAGTCATATCCTTAAAAACTCAATGGATTTTATGGGCAATGCAAGGTGATATTTTTAAAAGGAGTTTGATTATTCAGAGGAAGCTTAAATCAGGGGGAAGAACTGCTGAGAGAAAGTAAGCACATCCCTCTACATTAAGTACACTAGAGAAAGAAGACTGTAGGAAAGATCGAACCTTTAGGAAGTTGCCTCTGAGGAGCTTTGTCTGGGGATTCATGGGACCTTTTTCCCTACAAAGGAAGTAAGTTGAGTTTTGAACTGACTGGACTGAGATATGGAAAGATGAAGTAGTTGGTCCTGACACTGCAATAATAGAACTCCATGAAGTTCATCTAGGCACTTCACTATTCTAATGGCTGCATTGGGGGCCCAGCCAACACATGTGTGGCTTCTAGTCAACTGCTCATGAGGTTGCTGTGAAAAGATAGAGAGGGAGAGAGAAAAAAGAAAAGCAAGACATGAACTAGCATCTCTTTGTGTGAATCAGTCCCTATAAATGAACCAGGCCTCTTTGTGTGAATCAGCCTTTGCGTGTGAGAAGCAGTACCTTTGGGTATGAAACAGAGCCTCTGTACATGGACTAGAGTCTCTACGCATGAGCCAGAGCCTCTATGTGTGAAAAAGTACCTATGTACATCAATCAGGTCCTCTGGGCATGGATCAGAGCCTCTATGTGTGAAAAAAAAGCACCTCTGTACATCAATCAGAGCCTTTGTTCATGGACCAGACCCTCTGTGCATGAATCAAAGCTGCTGTGTGGAAACCAGAGTTGCTGGGAACGAACCAGAACTACTGTGCATGAGCCAGAGTCTCTACTCATGTCCCAAAGAGCATCTGTGCATGGACCCATAGCTTCTGGGCATGGATCATAGCCTCTGTGCATGGAACAGAGCCTCTGGAAGTAGCTCAGAGCCTTTGTGCATGGGCCAAAGTCTCTGAGCATTATTCTCTGGTTTCTGGCTAGGACAAAACTGCTGCTTGACCGAAACAATGACACCTCTGTCCATAACCAAACTGCTTGTCAAGGGCAATAATCAGAACTGTTTTTTCCCCGCCATGGTCTCTGCCTTAACTGCCTTCTGTCCTCCTCATCACCACCCATTTTCTTCCTGTACAAAGAAGTATTTTAGAAAATTTAAAAAGGCATGAAACTAATCCAAGTAGTACATCTCTGGTCAAAAAGATCAGTTCCTATTAGTAGAAGAGTACTGGTTTGTGAAATACTTTAGTAGAGTATATCTAGTCAGTATGATTGTATAATCAGAATTAATGGCTTTTATGGTACCATTTAATAAATTTTTATTATACTGAGAATAAAGTAGAACCAAAATAGAAATACTTTAGGAAATGATAAGTATACCCATTTACTTTGAAATGTTTGTTAATATGGAGCATATCATGACAAAGTAAGAAAGCATAGACACAGGAACTCATGTTGGACACCTCTCCTTTTTGTCTGATTCTCATTACAATTTTGAAATGACCAGTTCAGATTATTATTGAATGAGATAATTGATTCCTATAAATCTGATTCATGCTTGTGTTTGGCAAGGTTAGTGATTGCATTGGGAACCATTTAAATGTTATGTGAGTATTTTATTATTGAGTTTTATTTCTTCCATTTCCAAGTACAATGTTTTGTGCTACCTAAGGGCCCTATGTCAACACTTTAAAGATCATGGTTTTCTTTGAAGCAGTTGTGAAGTGGTTCATGAATTAAAACAGAGAGTAAACAGTTGAACGGCTCATATGAAAGTAGAGAAACAATATGACAGCTATGCAGAGGCAAGTGTGTACTAGCAGATCAAAGGTATAATGGCCAAGGGGGAAAAGGATGGGGTTTTGAATGCTAGGAAAGGAGTTATGAACAAATGATCTCAGATAGAAGCCACACCTTACACTGAACCTGCAGCAAGGTTAATTATCTGATTAGAGCACAGTGATGGGGAAATGTTGAAAACTCCTAAGTCCTGAGATAGACTGTCTTGGGCTAGTTTTAGTCACTTCTTGTCCATTTACTGTTCAACTCTGTCCTTGACCTTTCATTTTTGGGACTATACAGTAAATGATTTAGAATATCTATATAGGCCTCTAGCTTATAAAAACCTTAAGATCAGAATAATATCTGAGACCTTTAACAGAGATATTGCTACCTCTCTGATGACCTGATGTCTCCACCAATGTGTTTGAAAAGTGCTTTGATTTGTGATGCTTTAATTATTTAAAATACAAAATGTACTTTCTAGAGTAAGTAAAGATACTTATACACAAACTACTGGTTGATTATAAACACCAGAGAATCCAGTATTTTGTTTACAGCTTCAGAGAAAGAATGTATGATGTGAATGGTAGGGAGCATATTTCATGTTTTGAAGGAGTGCTTCTCTCAGTTATGATTATATAGTGGCAATGATGAAATTTAAGGCAATGTTTTTACATGTACCAGTTTCCAAGAAGAATCAGAAATCTAGCACTATCATTTATCCCTTAGTATAAAAGAAATAGTTTTGAAAAAAATCTATCCTTAGAAGATGTGGTAATTGTTCAATTTTCACAGAATTTACTTATGTGGAATTATACATACATTATACTACAGTGGGAGAGGCGATGGAGAGAGGACTGTGGAGGGAGTGGTGGGTTTAAGATGAGGTGTGTGCTGGGACAGAAAAGATGTCCAGCTGGTCATGAGAATGAATGAAAAATTGTAACTGATGAGAATGGGGAGGTGGGAGGCATCTAGAGGACCTGACAGAGGCATGGGATAGGGGATGCACCCAAGAATCGATATGGGTGACCTTAATTGTGACTCACAGCACTAAGGATATGGAAAGAGGCCACATCCTATAGCCAGACAGAAATACCAGTGGAGCAATAGGGACACCAACCCACCCACAACACTTTTCACCCAAAATGTATCCATGTCTACAAGAAACGCAGTGACAGGGCATGAAGCAGAGACTGAAGGAATGGAGAGACAATAACTGGCCCAACTTAACCCATCCCATGGGCAAGCAACAATACTTACCACTATTAAAATATTTGGATATTTTTGCAAACAGGAGTACATCATGGCTGCCCTCTGAGAAGCTCTATCCTGTACCTGACTCAGAAAGATGCAAAGGCCCACAGCCAAGCACTGGATGGAGCACTGGGGACTCTTATGGAAGAATTGGGAAAAGGCTTGCTGGCCCTGAAGGGGATAGGAACTCCACAGGAAGTCCAACAGAGTCAACTAACCTGAATCCTTGTGGCTATCAGAGACTGAACCACTAATCAAAAGGCATACACAGGCTCACCCCACCCACTCGCTCACGACCCCCATGCCTCACATATATAGCAGATGTGCAGCTTGGTTTTCATGGAGGTCCTAAACAATGGAGGCAGGAATTATCCCAAAAGTTGTCTGTGTGTGGGATGTGTTCTTCTACCTGGGGTGCCTTGTCTGGAATCAGTGGGAGAGGATGTGCTTAGCCTGGAAGAAACTTAATGTGCAATGTGTCAGTGTCAGAGGATACCCACAGAGGGCCTGTCAGAGAAGAAGGGCAGGAAGAACAGGGGAAATAATTGTGGGTTGGGGTGTCTGGGAGGGAGCAATGATTGGGATGTAAAGTGATTAAATAAAAGAAAATCAACATAGAGTATAAGTAAAACAAAACACATTGTGTATCTATATAGAAGCTAACCAAACTTTTAATCTTCTTTGAATCTAGGTTGAATTTAGAGAATTGAAATGAGTATACTGAAATATCATGTCAAGAAGAAATAAAATATCTTAATTTCACCCAAGGTAAGATGATGTTTATAGTTTCCAGATGACAGTAGAGGAATTGCAAAAATCATTCCTGTGTGTGTGTGTGTGTGTGTGTGTGTGTGTGTGTGTGTGTGTGTGTGCTTTATTTAACTATTTATCTAGGCATGGCACTTGCATTATCAATACATCAGGCCAGGTGAGTTCAGATGCTAAGATTCTTGCATCTCAAATGCTATTGTGCTCCTCTCCTTACAAAATTGAGTTACTACAGCTGACTACACTTCCCATAATCCTTCTCGGATTTCATTCCACTCAGCTAGCTCATTTTTTCTCCCTCCTTAGAATCTGACAGGCCAGGGAGAATTCTGATTTCAAAGGGATGTTTAGAATCTGTACTGATGCCATCTAGAAATGTAAATGCTCAATGTCACACTGCTAAGGGGAGAAAGGTAAGACGATTTATTATAGGTTTTTATAGTTTTTTAAGCATTTGAAGAAACAGTGTCTTATTTTCAACTGTCTTTGTCACTTAATTTGTGTTCCATCTCTGAAAATCAAACTGCAAAAAAAATCATTTGGCAATATTACTGGTATGTGTATTTCAAATGTGACATTAATATGATTACAAAGAAAGAGAAATCTCCCTTGAGACCTCCAAGGTCTCTGAAGGCAGCTAAGTGAATTGGAAAATAAGCTTTGCACAAATGAATAACCTAAAGACAAAAAGAAAAAACGCTATTATATATGCCATCATATTAACATAATGACAGATGATCTTAAGTTAATTAGTGGCTTACTAACTTCATAAGTAACACAGGCAAGTATATATTAATAACTGATTCTCAAATAATTTCCTATTAGAAAGCATTTTTTCACACTTTTCCAATATGAACTTAAACTAAAAATATATTAAAGAAATCTCAATTAATTGCAACAAAATTAATTACTGTGTTAATAAATATCTTTAAAAACTGATACTTACTATTAGTGGATTCATCCTGTTTCCTAAATAGTATGGATTTTATAGTTCTGTCTTAAACATGTGCACTCTCCTTAACTGCCTCTGCCTGTGATTGACCTAAAACCAGCATATGGATATATGTCATGTATAAGGTTTATAGAGTTGCAAATTATTAAACCATTTTTTATCAATTAGCACAGTTTCTCTGAAAATTCAATTTTGCCTAATTGGAATAAAAGGGAATTTGATCTATTATCCTACAAATTAAATACAAAAGACTTACTATAATACAGAGAACAGCACTCTGAAATTGCACAACTGTCTAGTGTTTGGTCATTTTCTCTTCTGTCCCTTCTCTCAAAACATGGAGAAGAAATTTCATAAAATATAATTCAGGAAGAGAGACTATTAAGAAAAAATGAAAGCCACAAAGATAGCCTGAGGTGGTCAAGACCATGCCACCTCTCCAGTTATGCAGAAAACTTTAGATTTATGCTTAACCTCCTTTTCATGTTTCTACTCCAACACTGACATTGTACAAAATGAATAGCCTTGAACTACCCAGATTAATTACAAATATTTCTCAATCAAGATGTAGCTCTTCCAACTTCTAATTGGAGAATCTTGTCTTTATGAAGTCTCATGCACCTGGAAAGAGACCAGAGTGGAGCTCTTAATGGTCTATTCTAATTTAGCTTCTGTGTGCTCTATATACAACTGTGTCACTCTACTCAGAGTTTCAATATTTTTTTTTCTGCTTAAACTGTAGCAATGTCTTCAATACCAGGTTCTAGCTACCCACATTTCTCATTGCCTTCATATATTCATCCTATTTCAACAATGATTAATAAATTACCAATAACAAATGACTAATATTTTTCTTAGAAATTTTGTTGAATGTTTCCCACTAAGGCATTTAATGTGAGGACTTAGGTAGTTGGAAGAGAAGAGTATGATAATACAACTTAAGCTGCATGCCAGTGTTTCCACAGGTAAAGTTAAACCAAATCTGTGATTTTGTGTTCAGAATCCCTATTATTAACCTTTTGCTATGCTTCAATCCATGTATGTCCCAATATTTTTAAATTTCCTCTATCCCTTCTCTAATCTTATTGAATAAACATATCCATGGGTTTTATCTACCACCATAGGTCTTGTGCTCTGTGTTTGTAACTTCGCCCACTTTTGACTCTCAAATAATGTTATTTTCTATCTGGATTATTACCTTTCATTGAATGCCTTCCCACTTTACCCAGCTATTTCACCCCTAATCAATCTAAGTAGTTTAAATTACCACTGGGCACAACATAGAGGAAACAAAAGTGATTGTCAATAAATATATTTCATAAGAACAGTAATGGGAAAGACACATGTAATTGATTGTAAAGTATAGCATGTCGTCATCATTACTTGAGTTTTTTTGGTTCTCAAGAATACATTTGCTGCCAGGAGTGTTTCCTATGCCAAATATTTCACCAACAATAGTTTTCCAAAAGATCTTTATTCAGTTTTTAATATCTCTAGCCTGTGTCTGAATTCTTTAAGAGCATCTAAGTTTACTTCAGTGTCAAGCTCTGCTGCTATATTCAGGGATCATGGAACTAGGGTAGCAATCAATTTGCAAGGAAGGAGGACCCACTTTTATTTGAAGCAAAGGAACGCTGTGCTGATTTGGTCCTGTATCAGGGGTGCATGGCTCCAGCCTACTCTCTCTTTCTCCTTCCTGTGCTATTGCTTTCTTTCTCTTTCAATTTGCAGCCATCTTTGCTCTTGAATTTAATCCTGACTCGGCTGTGATACTAAGTGAGAATCCTTGAAAAAGTTATAGATTCACTGAAGGTCTACTCATAAATATCATGTGTTATTCTTTTCCTTTTCCCAAATCTCTAGCTTCAAAAGCTGATTTTTTTTTCTGCTCTGGATTGATATTGGCAGTCTATAGAACTGCTAAATGGACAAACCGACCCAGGAGTGAAGGATCTTCTCTGGCTCATAGGCTGGCTCGTCTAGGCTTTTCTGGTTTGGCTGCTTTGCCTGTGTTGGCTCATAGATGAATTATTTGCCATTCTTTATGTTAGGCAATAACATGTATGTAGTTACTATGTTGTGATGATTCATTTTGTCATCTTGTCACAAAGAGTCATCAAGGAAGAGGAATCTCAAGTAAGAATTTACTTGATTTACTCCATTGCATTGGTCTGTGAATGTGTCTGTGGAACATTCTTTTGATCATAGATTGATGTGAGGAGCCAAAGGCCACTGTAGAAGATAAAAACCTTGGGTGTATGAGAAGCACATTGATTAAGCCTTCTTAATGTCTGCCTCCGGTTTTCTCCCTTGAGTTTCTACTTTGGCTTGCTTGGCTCAATAATGGGGTTTTTGTATTAGGTATTAAAGTACTAAGGGCAGAGAAACAAAAGATATGACATTGAAATAGATACTGTCCCACACAGGCTTCATGTAAAGGATTTTCATGGCAAAGTTAACACTATCTTATGACAAAAATTGGAAAAATGAAGGAAAGCTAACCATATTCAATTCTGATGTATTGACATATCAAGATGCCAACATACCTTTCATATATTTTTTTCGAGACATGGTTTCTCTGTATAGCCCTGGCTGTCCTGGAACTCACTCTGTAGACCAGGCTGGCCTCGAACTCAGAAATCTGCCTACCTCTGCCTCCTCAGTGCTGGGATTAAAGGCGTGTGCCACCATGCCCAGCTTCTTTCATATCTTTTTTAATGTCCTAAAATACAGACACAGACACACACAGACACAGACACAGACACAGACACACACAGACACAGACACAGACACACACAGACACACAGACACACAGACACACAGACACACACACACACACACACACACACACACACAGAGAGAGAGAGAGAGAGAGAGAGAGAGAGAGAGAGAGAGAGAGAGAGAGATTGAAGGTTTCATTCTGTATTCTACGCTGGCCTAAAAAAACAATTATTCCTCTTTCTTTGCTATAGAACCCATGTCAGTGCTACTACCTAACATAAACTCCACTTCAGATAATATTTGATTTGAACATTAGTAAGTCAACTAAATTCCAACTGTGCTGTCCATCTATAGAATACAGCCCCATGCCTTGCCTGGCTGGTTAGCAGACTGCAGCTGGATCTAGCATTCTCTCTTCTCTTCCGTCTTTAGTCAGCTTGATTCAGTAGTCTGAGCACACATAGAATTCAGAAAGGGTACCAAGCTCCTCGTTCTGAAGGCATTCTGGGTGTCTACTCTTCACTGCCCTTGGTTTAGAAAAAGAGTAAGGAGGACTGTCATTTCTTCTTTCAAAGGCATTCTGCATATCCTGTGTGTGATCTCCAGAATATGGCCAATTTTGCTGCCTTTGAATCAACATCAATGCTATCTGCTTTCAGTTATAGGAGGTAATTTTTTTTTTTATTTTTAACTTCAGATTTTATTCCCCTTCCAGTCCACCCTCTGACTGTTCCACATCCCATATCTCCTCCCTGCTCTCCACCCCTAGTCTCCATGAGGATGTCCCTACTCCCCACCACCCCTGACCTCTAAACACCCTGGGGCCTCCATTCTCTTGAGGGTTAGGTGCATCTTCTCTGACTAAACCTGGTAGTCACCTGCTGTTGGAGGCCTCATATCAGCTGGTGTATGCTGCCTGTTTGGTGGTCCAGTATCTGAGAAATCTTGGGGCTCCTGGTTAATTGAGACTGCTGGTCCTCCTACAGGGTCTCCCTCCTCCTCAGCTTCTTTTAGCTATCCTCTAATTCAACCACAGGGGTTAGCAGGTTCTGTCCATCAGTGGGGTGCAAATATCTGCAACTGACTCTTTTCAGCTGCTTGTTGGGACTTTCAGAGGGCAGTCATGATAGGTCCCTTTTTGTGAGCTCCCCAGAGCCTCTGTAATAGTATTAGGTCTTGGGTCCTCACCTTGATCTGGATCTTACTTTGGGCCTGTCACTGGACCTTCTTTTCCTCAGGCTTCTCCCCATTTCCATCACTGCAGTTCTTTCAGACAGGAACAATAATAGGTCAGAATTTTGATTGTGGTATGGTAACCCCATCCATGTCTTTCTGCTGGAGGTAGGCTCTATAAGTTCCCTCTCCTCAATATAGGGAATTTCATCTAAGGTCTTTCTCTTTGAGTCCTTAGAGTCCCTCAAATTTTATGTCTCTGGTATATACTGGAGGGTCTCCCCAACCTCCTACCTCCTGAGGTTACCTGTTTCCATTCTTTCTGCTGGCCATCAGAGCTTCAGTCCTTTTCCCTGACCCAATATCAGATCATTTTCCTCTCTCCACAACACCCATCCTATTTCCCTCCAGATTCCTCCCTCCATCCCACATTGTGGTTGCTTTCTTCTCCCTCATAAGTGGGACTGAAGCATCCTCACTTGGCCCCTCAGTTTGTTGTCCTTTTTGAGCTCTGTGGGTTGTATCTTGGGTATTTAGCACTTTTTGTGTGTGTGTGGCTAATATCCACTTATTAGTGAGTACATACCATGCATGTCTTTTTGGGTCTGAGTTACCTCACTCAGGAAGTATTTTTTAACATCCAAATTGAAAAAAAAAGTAAAAGAATGTATTTCAATATTGTTTGTTTTCAACTCTGAGAAGAAAAATAAATTGAAGAATGGTGTAAAATCTAATCACCATTCCCTATAAACCAGATCATAACCTCATCACCATAAGTATGACTTATCATCATTCAGCTTATAATATAAAAATGAAGCAATTTGAAACAGGTGGCTGCTCAAGACATTGTAAATGTCCTCTGAAAGAGCCCCTTTGCTGAGAATGACTGAAGTTGTTAACAAGGCGGAAATATGGTATGGAATGACAGGGAGCTGTAATACTTTTAGGCCAAAGAAACGATGAGAAAGTAAAAAGTTTCTGTCTTGGTAGGCTTTTTGTATATTCTTGGGTTTTAAGTATAGATACGTTTCTTTTAACAGCATCTTACACAAGAATACAGAAACTTGCCAGACTGATTTTAACAGCTGCTGGAGAACACTTGCCAGAAAAGGAGTCAACAGAATACAATTTGTGAAAAGATATACCTATATAACCTAGTATACATGGAGAGGTGTATAAGATTATAGTTCAGGCATGAGATAGAAGTTTTCTGAAGGGAAACCTAATTGGTTCATGATTTGTCAGGAAAGCAAGCAGGGAACCAGTTGCTAGGTGAAAGATAAAGGTGGGATTTCCAGTCCCAGGAAGTTAAGGGAACCTCAAGGAAGAAGGGAGGAGTTTCTGCCATGCTTTGAAGAGAGAACACAGCAGCCATGTGAGATCTCTGGGGCCATTAATACAGGCAGGTGGTCAAGGATGCTTGACAGAGGCTAGGTGGGACTAGCTACTAAGTTTAGGGCATGTAGAGAGATGGAGATAATAAATTGGTAAGGACATGCTTTTCCAGGCAGAAGGTATCTGTGCTCAAAAATTGTGCCAAGAAGACAAGTTTTAAAGTAACAAACTATGTGTGTATGTCTTTTGCCCATGGATTCAAGGGAAGCTGAGAAGGGTCTAGTACTATGGTCACCTCTGGAGCTAAAGTTAGGCAGAGCAAAAGAGAAGTCAGGTGGGGGCTGGTAGCTCGACTGGTACTGGAGCAAAAGTTGGTAGCGATAAAACTATGCGCAAGTTTTCAACTGGCCTAAAGTAGCAGTTAACAAGCAAAAATAAATTACCAGAGAATTATGGAATCTTTAAGAGAAATTCTTTTAAACACAAAATTTGGGTTGGTAGAGAAGAAAGATCAACCTTTTTTTAATATCACAGATGTGAGACTACTTGAAATACTGGGTACAGCTTATTAGTTTAGTACATTCTATTCTCAATAGTCTCTTATTGCTCAAGTGTCCCCAGTGCTCAAAGAGTGTCTGCACTTGATGGTGGGTGAATAAAATGATTTTCCTACCAGGCGACAGCTGAGAACAACAAGAAAATAGAAGCCAACTTTTATATTCTAGGCATAGTCAGTCTGTAACCCAAATACACTTTCATTGGATGAGCTCCATATATATTCATGAATACCTTCTCTTCAGTGTCTACAGAAAAAAGAAAAAAAAAAAGGATACTGAAAAGTTAAAGTTGGGGCTTCCAAGATTCTCCTTTATCAAAGAATCAGGTAGGTTTGGCATCTACAACCAACTCTGCCGTTGAAGACCACTTTTCATGGTCAACTGAGCTGTAGCAAAGAACACGAAGACCATTCTTCTCAGGCAATGAGACGGTGAGAAACTCTTTAGTATGTGATTAGCGGTGAAAGCTTCTGAGGAAGGGCCAAGTAAAGTTACTGAGTGAAACCTGGCGATCAACAGAGATAGGGAAGCACACCACAAAGGCAAAACTTTTGGTGTCCTGTTGACATACCAGACTGCTTTTAAGTTTCATATCTAGTTGTCTTTACCCAGATAGCAATGTAAGGAAAAGGAAGACTCACAGAGATAAAAGATGCAGGAATAGAGACTTAAAAACATTATTTTATTTTTAATTTATATTTTAGACTCCATATTTGATTCCTGCCCCCCCCTCATCCACCCTCAGTCTGCTCCACATCCCACACCTCCTCACTACCCCACCTTGTCTCCATGTGGATGCCCCACCCCCACCCCACTTAACCTCTAAACTCCTTGAGGACTCCAGTCTCTTGAGGGTTAGAGACTTTTTAAAGAAACAGAATCATTAACAGGTTCTGTGGAGTTGCCCATAGTCAGACACTACTTGCCATCATCAGCACAAACCAACCAAGAGAATCTTTCAGAATGGCCTTTTAAAACTCTGTTTTGCCTCCTCACCTTCTCCAACATTTTGATTTCCTCCAAACTTCTGTTTAGAAAAATCCAGCTATGACATCAAAAAGGGTAAGGGAAGACTCTAGGAATGCTAAGATATGTTGCATAATGGTTTCACTGCCCAGTATTCTGATGAAAGAAGATCTATGGTGAATGATTTTTGAACTACAAACTTTGATTTGTTAGGTTGACATTTATAAATTAACCTTTTTCCTTCAGTTTCAATCACCTTTAATAATCTCAATTTTTTTCAAAAAGAATCCTTTTTTTGTGTTACATTAAAATACAGACAAGTAAATATGCTTTTGTTATTGTTTTTCCAGAGATAAAGGACAAATTCTTTAATGTGAAGGAAATGCAAAAAAACATATTAAGTATAACTGATCTATCTTGAAACATGGAGTGTAAACTAGTAGTTTCTGTTTATGTGCAGCGTGAGTCCAGAGATGGAAGGAGTCATCTCTCTTGGCTCCAGTCTCCTTGGATTGGATTCATTTTGGATTTCTGTCACTAAGCAGTGTTTGGCCATCCCCTCTCTGGGTACCAAATGGTTAACGTGAATGTCAAATAGAGTTGTATTTGCCTGTCACCCATAGATTCACACTAGATTTGCTGTTGGCATTAGTTCCCTCAATTCATAACTTTGAAGTAGGCAGTAGAATTTGTGTTATGTGTATCCTCTACTTAAAGTAAAAGGTTTTTATGAGTAGCCCTTCCTTTCTTGAAAAAAAAAAAAAAAAAAAAAAACTCTTATAGTGAAATCCATCTTAGAAAATTAGAGAAAAATAGCAAGATGTTTGCTGTTATATTTACTATACCTTAGAACTAACACGTAAATTAGTATTTTATAGTTCTACATTCCTTTTTAACTCATTCATTGGAGAATATCAGACTTTTTCCCAACTTGTATGCTATGTCAATTCTATATGTACTCAGCACCAAAGACAAGCATGTAATAAACATGGAAGTAAAATTTAATTCTGTTAGTGAATTTTTAAAAATAAATAAATAAAACAAGAGGGGACAGAGAGAGAGAGAGAGAGAGAGAGAGAGAGAGAGAGAGAGAGAGAGCTCTGTCATTCATCTACAGTATCAGGATAGTCCTATTTTAATTTAAGTGAGAGTTTAAATAACATACGGTCTTGACATCCATTACAATGCCCTCCACGCCAATATATAAAATGAAGATGTTCTGTTAGAACTGTCTAGTATTTCTTCCAAATGTGAACTTATAAGATCATTTGTAGTTGGAAATAACCTAAAACTACCACTAAAGCTGACACTGAAAGATTAATCTTGTTCATTATTGTAATATTCCTCAATCCATTTTGAAATCCCTGTTCAAAGCATTCTATTTAAGAATGATATACAAGCATGTATAAATATGAACTACTTTCAAGCTAAAAATGATACCTTAAATTCTTTTCCCACATGAGTTGTCACATTTACATGTTATAATTAAGGGACCTGGTGACATGGATCAGTAGTTAAAGATAATGGCTATGAAAGTGCACAGATCTCAGACTAAATCCTCAGCACTGACAAAAAGTCAGTAGCAGCAAACATTTCTCCATCATCAGCAGTTTAGGAAGGAGAGATATGACAGCAGGGACTAGCTAGACCTCAGCATCACATTAGGTTCAGCAGAAGGTCCTGTATCAAAGAAATGAATCTGAGCGTGACAACAGCACTCAGCAATGTCCTTTGCCCAATTCCCAAGACTCTACATAGAATGCATACAAAGAATTCATATACACATGTAAAAAAGCAAAATAACTAAGTTTAAAAAGACAAATTAAAAAGTTATGATGATAGGGCGGGGACGCGGGAGGGTAAGGGAAAATTTCTGGATAACATGTGAAATGTAAATGAAGAAAATATCTAATAAAGAGAAAAAAAAGTTATGATGGGAAAAATTTTGAAAATAAGGATTTTATCATTTTCTTAGCCATAGGCAGTAATTGGTTTAGAGGTATACGTTGTAATTAAGGATCTGTCAAATAGCTACTGATTGAATAAATCAGTGCACACAATTCATGGTAGTGAAAAATATGTTTATGAAAAAAAAATACTAGCTCCATATTGACATGTGCCATCCCATCTAGTCAAATATGGACACAAGGTAGAATATATATATATATATATATATATATATATATATATATATATATATATAAATGAAGGCATTTTATATCCGTGCTGGCCAGTAGCTGATGCAGTTTCCTCAAAATTAGCCTCTCAATGACCATTTCAGTGTCTCATTACTCCAAGTGGAAATTTTGAATCTGTTGTCTGCATGTAACTATCTTTTCTATTCTAAGTCAGTTGGCCATTTTTAACTTGCTCCAGGTGGATCATGAGTAGTGTTTAAGAAAGATATTTTAATTCAGACTCAAAACACAAGCGTTAAGAGAAAGTCAGATCCTTATATGGAAGGGCAAGACACACCCGAGACCATAGCTGTAGGCTGCTCAGAGAGAGTTGCAGAAAGTAACAATGTCCAAGTATGAGTATGGATTCCTTGAGGTCATGACTCATTGTTGGTGGTTGTTTTGTTTCATTGTTATTGTGGTTTTACAATTGTCAAATGTAGAATTTTGGTGGGGAGTTATATTATCTTTGAAAGGTTGCTAAGAAACCTAAATGAGATTGGGAAATGTTCTGAACAGGTACATGATAGGATTATAATTGATAAGATAAAAGTCTAGTTCCAGAAATAAAAGAAGATAGGATATCTTTACTGTGAAGAAAAACAAAAAA
>LR754559.1:10544-48104 GCA_902729485.2 Mus minutoides | reverse complement strand
CAGGGCCCCAATTCTGTTCTCAGTTTCTCCACTGTATCCAGTGTGGGGTGCCAGAGACTGAGAACTTGGTACTGGGGACTGCCCCTTGTCCAATCCCGGCCATGTGGGGGTCAGTGGCTTCACACAGCCTGATGCCCACCCAGGGTCACATGGAAAGCATCCTACAGTCCTCACTTGTCTACTTGCCCAGAGCACAGGAATTCTGGCAAGACATAGGCATTCTCTCCCTCCCCCTCTTCCCCTATACCCAGAGCCCTACAGGGATACAGGACTGTTTAGATCTGATTCTGATTTAAATTTGGTACCTAGAATCTGTAAGGAAAATTGTCATATCATCCAGCTTTTTCAGTTTTATTGAGTATAGGCTTTTTTAGTAGGATCTGATGGTTTNAAGGATTTATCTATCTTGTTGATTTTCTCAGAGAACCAGCTCCAGATTTGGATGATTATTTGAATAGTTCTTTTTGTTTCCACTTGGTTGATTTCAGCCCTGAGTTTGATTATTTCATGGCATCTACTCCTCTTGGATGAATTTGCTTCCTTTTGATCTAGAGATTTTAGGTGTGCTGTCAAGCTGCTGTGTAAGCTCTCTCCAGATTCTTTTTGGAGGTACTTAGAGCTATGAGTTTTCCTCTTAGAACTGCTTTCATTGTGTTTCATAAGTTTGGATATGTTGTGGCTTCATTTTCATTAAACTCGAAAATGTCTTTAACTTCTTACTTTATTTCTTCCTTGACCAAGTTATCATTGAATAAAGTATTGTTCAGCTTCCACATGTATGTGGGCTTTCTATTATTTGTGATGTTATTGAAGAACAGCTTTAGTTCATGGTGATCTGATAGGATGTATAGCATTATTTCAATATATTTGTATGTGTTTAGGCCTCTTTTATGACTGATTATATGGTTAATTTTGGAGAAGGTACCATGAGGTGCTGAGAAGAAGGTATATCCTTTTATTTAAGGATAAAATGTTCTATAAATATCTGTTAAATCCATTTGTTTCATAACTTCTGTAAATTTCACTGTGTCTCTGCTTAGTTTCTGTTTCCAAGATCTGTCCATTGATGAGAGAGGGGTGTTGAAGTCTCCCACTATTGTTGTATGTGGTGCAATGTGTGCTTTGAGCTTTACTGAAGTTTCTTTAATGAATGGGGATGCCCTTGCATTTGGAGCAAAGATATTCAGAAATGAGAGCACATTTAGGTAAATTTTATCTTTGATGAGAATGAAGTTTCCCCCCTTATCTATTTTGATAGTCAATTTTATTCACTATTAGAATGGCTACTGCACCATATTTCTTGGGACCATTTGCTTGGAAAATTGTTTTGTAGCCTTTTACAATGAAGTAGTGTCTGTCTTTGCCACTGAAGTGAGTTTCTTGTAAGCAGCAAAACGTTGGGTCCTGTTTATGTAACCAGTTGGTTAGTTTATTTTAATTAGGGAAATGAATCCATTGATATTAAGAGATATTAAGGAAAAGTAATTGTTGCTTCCTCTTATTTTTGTTGTTAGAGTTGGAATTCTGTTCATGTGGATACCTTCTTTTAGATTTGTTGAAAAATTACTTTCTTGCTTTTCTAGAGTGTAGTTTCCCTCTTTCTGTTGGAGTTTTCCCTTTGTTATCCTTTGAAGGGTTAGATTTGTGGAAAGATATTGTGTACATTTGATTTTGTCATGGAATACCTTGTTTTCTCCATGTATGGTAATTGTGAGTTTTGCTGGGCATAGTATCCTGGGCTGGCATTTGTGTTCTCTTAAGGTCTGTATGACATCTACCCAGGATCACCAGAAGGCTTTCATAGTCTCTGGGAGGAAGTCAGGTATAATTCTTGATAGGCTTGCCTTTATGTTACTTGACTTTTTCCCTTACTGCTTTTAATATCCTTTGTTTGGTGCATTTGTTGTTTTGATTATTACGTGATGGGAGGAATTTCTTTTCTGGTCCATGCTATTTGGAGTCATGTAGGCTTCTTGTATGTTCATGGGCATATCTTTCTTTAGGTTAGGGAAGTTTTCTTCTATAATTTTGTTGAAGATATTTACTGGACCTTTAAATTGGGAATCTTCCTTCTTGTCTATACCTACTATCCTTCTCATTGTGTCCTGGTTGGTCTTCTCATTGTGTCCTGGATTTCCTGGATATTTTGGGTTTGGATCTATTTGCATTTCACATTTTCTTTTATTATTGTGTCCATGTATTCTATGGGATCTTCTGCCTCTGTAATTCTCTCTTCTATTTCTTATATTTGCTTGCATCTATGGCTCCTGACTTTTTTACTAGGTTTTTTTATCTCCAGAGTTGTCTTCCTTTGTGATTTCTTTACCATTTTTACTCCAAGTCTTAGATTCTGGATTTTTTTTCAATTCTTTTACCTGTTTAAAAGTGTTTTCCTGTAATTCTTTAAGAGATTTTTTTTTGTATTTCCTCTTTAAGAGCTTCTACCTGTTTACCTGTGTTCTCCTGTATGTCTTTAAGGGAATATTTACATCCTTCTTATAGTCCTCCATCATCAACATGAGAACTGATTTTAGGTCCATATCTTACTTTTCTGGTGTGATGGTGTATCCAGGACTTGCTATGGTGGGAGTGTTGGGTTCTGATGATAGCAAGTAACCTTGGTTTCTGTTGCTTCTGTTCTTTCACTTTCCTCCTGCCATCTGATTATCTCATGTATTCCCTGCCCTCGATATACCTGATTGGAGCCTGTCCTTCCTGTAATCCTGGTTGAGTCAGAACTTCTCAGAGTCCAGCTTTCTCTGTGATCCTGTGTTTCTGGGATCCTATGATGCTGAGATTCTGGGTGTGCCAGAGTTCTTGGCAGTCAAGCTTCCTCTGAGACTCTGAGATCCTGGTGTGACCAAGCTCAAGGATTCTGGAATCCTAAGATCCTGGGCATGTTAGAGAGCATGGAGTAGAAATGGTACCTCCTCTGGGAATGGTGTAGCTATCTGCTGTGTTTGAAACTAAAGTAGACAAGCACAGACAGGAAAAAATCTGAGCCAATGTTTGGGCTGGGGTTCCTGTGTCCTGGTCCTGCTGGCCCCAGGCTTGCCTGGCTGTGTTGGAACAAATGTTGTTTTCCACTCACCAGTGATCAGAAGATCCTGGGAATGTTAGGGTGCCTGGTGTGTAAAGAGTCCTCTGTGGACTGTGGGACTGTTCGCAGTTTGTGCCCAAGGTGTCCTGGCACTGGTGCTTACTGGAAGGAACTTTAGCCACTGTTCGGGTGGGGTTCCTATGTCCCTACTCCTGCTGGCCACAGGTACTACTGGCTATGTTGGAACAGAAGTTGTGTTCCACTCACCAGTGATCCAGCACTGGATGGATCTGCAGGACAGCATCCTAAGTGAGGTAACCCAATCACAAAAAACACATATAATATGCATTCACTGATAAGTGGATATTAGCCCAAAAGCTTAGAATACACAAGATACAATTTGCAAAACACATGAAACTCAAGAAGAAGGAAGATCAATGTGTGAATACTGCCATCCTTCTTATAATTGGGAACAAAATACCCATGAGAGGTGTTACAAAGTTTGGAGCAGAGACTGAAAGAATGACCATCCAGAGACTGCCCCACCTGGGGATCCATCCCATAAACAACCACCAAACACAGACACTATTGTAGATTCCAACAAGAGCTTGCTGACAGGAGCATGATATAGCTGTCTCCTGAGATGCTCTGCCAGTGCCTGACAAATACAGATATGGATGTTCATAGCCACCCATTGGATGGAACACAGGGTCCCCAAGGAAGGAGCTAGAGAAAGTACACATGGAGCTGAAGGGGTTTTTAGCCCCCTAAGTGGCCAACAATATGAGCTGTGCAGTATCTTCAGAGCTCCCTGGAACGAATCCACCATTCAAAGAAAACACATGGTGGGACTTATGGTTCTAGGTGCATATATAGCAGACGATGGCCAGGTTGGTCATCAATGGGAGGAAAGGCCCTTATCCTGTGAAGGGTATATGCCCCAGAATAGGGAACTGCCAGGGCCAGCAGTGGGAGTTGTCAGTGATGGTGGGGTGTTGGTGAGCAGGAGGAGAGCAGAGAGGGATAGGGGGGTTTCTAAGGGGAAACTAGGAATAGGGAAATGTAAATAAAGAAAATATCTAATAAAAAAGAAAAACACAGGACAACTGATATTCATATGAACTCACTTATACTGAGGCAGCGGTCATTTGACTTGCACCAGTATACATCAGATGGGATATTAGATCTGAGCAAAGTGGACTTATATCTTTACCATTAACTAAAAAGTCAAAAGCTCTCTCTTATTAATAATGTTTTACAAACAAAAATTTACTTGTCTACAAAGGAGTCTTATCAGAGAAAGAAACTCCAATTGGATCCCATGCTTAGCAATAAATGGTCAATGTAAAAGGAATTCAGTGACATATTTGGAGGAATATTTTGACTCAAAAGGGTGTCAAAGATTTTTTTAATTTCTAAATTTATACATTCTTTGTTTATATTACAGTTTCCAGTTTTTGTTTTTATGATATCTCTGTTTGGAGGAATATGTACATTCCTGCATATGTTGTTGTATTTCCTTTTTCCTGTTTTGTTCTATTCTGATTTGTTTGCTTATGTTTAATCATTTTAATTTATTATTATTTCTTTGATACCCATCTGTTTTCTAAGGGCAGATAGAAAGTGTATATAAATGATCACAGTGGGTTTTTATGACAGGGTAAGACAGTGCAGAGTTAAAAAAAAAAAAGACAGTGCAGAGTCTATTCCATCTCATATTCTTCTGACCATTATTTTATATTTGAATAGAATTTGACCTCCTTGATGAAAACCACTGTAGAAAAGTTTCTTAACTCTATTATAGGACTCCAAGTTCAAGATGCTCCTCCTAATTGACTATGGCCTGTTAACTGCATACTTGTGTAAATATCCTTGTTTAGCTTACAGCTTATCCTAGCTACTGTTAAACTGCTTGCTTGTGCAAAATTACAATCTGGAGCAGAAGATCAAAATAACAGAATGTGCATTTTTTCTTTAAATGCATGTATGTTCTAAATGTTCAGGGTTACTTTTGAGTCCAGAACAACTTAGTGTAGGCCAAGATGGCTGGAGTTTAGATTTTAAGTTGGCTATAGAGTATTTCTGAATGGTCTTTTCTGGTGGATTCCCCATAACAGGAGGATGAAATAGGAATAGAGGTTAGAGAAGAAATATAGTATAAAATATATTGACTGAAAAAAAGTGCTATATAGAAATAGAAAAAACTAAGATCTATAGAAGGCTTTTATTTGGGGGACCCTCCTAGAGGCAAAGCAGATGGGGAGGAGGAGGGAATGGAGGATTGTTGAAGGTAGACAAGAAAGGTCATAACATTTGAAATTCAAAAAAAAATGATGTGTATGTGTGTGTGTGTGTGTGTGTGTATGTGTGTGTAAACAAAGAATGTATAGACTAAGATAGATAAAGATAATAATGTTTAAGGAAAGTAATTTTTGGCTTCTTTTTATTAGATATTTTTGTAATTTACATTTCAAATGCTATCCTGAAAGTTCCCTCTACCCTCCCCCCTTCATAAAGATCATGCTTTCATAAAGAAAGGAATAATCTAGAGCTGTCAGAAGCCACACCAATGAAATGTGTGCAAACTGGTTGCCTGCACATGACTTGAGTGAGGACAACAGACATACTAATATGCAAGAAAGGACGATCTCAAGGCCTTGGCCATAGAAAAATAACTACAGGCAGATAAGGAATATTGAGAGTTGGAGAAATAGAGTTGCCCTCTACCTCCCCCCTGGGAAGATAATTGGTGGTTATAAAATTATCAAATGATCACCACTGAAAAAATATTCATACAAAATAAAGTATATATATATATATATATATATATATATATATATATATATATATATATATATGACAATAATCAAAGAAAAAAAAGAGACCACGAATATTACAAATGAACAATGTGTGGTTGTTTATGGGAATGCTTGAAAAGAGGGAAGTAAATGGAAGAATGATATAATGAAAGAAAAATTAATTAAAGGAAGTGGTAACATTTTTCTACTATTATTAAATTTAACCTGTAATAAACATCATGCAAACACAATCAATATAACACATAATTAAAAGTATAATTTTTATTCTGGAATCTTGAAATCTGAAATTACTCCAATTTTGCAGAAAAGTAGAAAGAAAAAGAACAGAAAGGAAAAAGATAAATAAACTGATATTTGACCTATGGAAAGTATAATAATTTATGTAATAATTACTATGTAAATCTTAAAATGCCAAAACATCAGAAGTATTTTCTTCATATATTAATTTAAGTATGCCTTCTGAATCAGGACAATACTATTAAAAGCAATGTTAATTTTTCATATAGTATTAAAAGCAATTTTCTTCAAAAGAAAGTACAGAGTCATTAAAGAATTGTTCTGTAATACGTTCAAAATTCATGACTTTGGTAAAAAC
This sequence comes from Mus minutoides, assembly GCA_902729485.2. Lineage (NCBI taxonomy): Eukaryota > Metazoa > Chordata > Mammalia > Rodentia > Muridae > Mus > Mus minutoides. Next base: position 41,650 of record LR754559.1, on the reverse strand, counting down.
AAATTGGTTACCTTCTAGGATTTTTAGAGTTTCACACTTTATATTTAAGTCTTTAACACATTTTATAAACTAAAAATTCCTCTATTGGTGAGATAATTTTAAAAGTAGTGTACTTAGGAGGAAAAATATTTTAAGTCAGGTGCCAAGTACAGGTTTATTATTCAGGGAACTAATCCAGTCCAATGCAAAGCAACTTTTGGCATGCTCTAAAGATTTGAATGGCCAAGGCCAAGAAGTGGGAGTAGAAGTGGGTGGGCAGGGGAGCAGGGCAGGGGGAGGGGAGAGGGAACTTTTGGGATAGCATTTGAAATGTAAACTAAGAAAATATCTAATAAAAAAAAGATTTGAATGGAAATTTCTACAAGGAAGCCAGTGCACAAGAATAACAGCTGTATTGAAGAACTCTCAACATTAGTAATCATCAGGTTAATGCATTTAAAAGTTCCAATTGATGTCATCTTAACTCCTTCCCTTGGGAAAAGCAAACTAATTAATTATCCATATCAACTACTTAGGGGTGAAAATATATTCATACAAATATATTTTCTGCAACAAACTGGGTGCATTTATTGTATATTATATATGTGGATTACTTGCCTATATAAGATTATAATTATGTTTTATAAGAGTATAAATGTCTCCCTCTTGCCTTCTTGCTCTGGCTCTGTCCTCTTGTCCTTTATGCTCTCTCTTCCCCTCTCTCTCCATGTGCTCATGGCCAGCCTCTATTCCTCTACTAATCTACTCTCTTGCTGCCTTTCTGTGTCGCTACTACCCTCTCAACTCCCTTTCCCATGCTCCAAATAAACTGTATTCTATACTAAAAAAAAAAAAAAGAGTATATATGATGTATATAGAATATACATATGTATTCACCTGTATACAAATATATGAACAAATATACATATATTGCACACACACACACACACACACACACACACACACATATATATATATATATATATACAGATTTTAAATGTTCGCCACAATGTAGAGAAATGATCTACTATAGCTACTATACAACAGTGGTGATGTCATGTTGCAGCTGCTATGGAAAGAAGCTTTATGGAATATCTGCTTCAATTCTACAGAGAATTAACATCTCAATGAATCGATTTGATCCACCATTTTAACTTTTAGATTTTTATCTCAAAGAACCCAAATTATATTTTTAAAAATCTTTTCATATTCATTGCAGCTTGAATTTTAAAAAGGTATTTGTGTATATAGATGTTCTCACTCCATACATATATATGGACATATAATCTATGTATATATCTATGTATATATATGTATATATATATATACACACACACACACACACATATATATATATATATATATACATAGATATATATAGTGTTGTGTATGTGTGCATTAAAAATACAGAATAATATTTAATTTTCAAAAAGAAGGAATTTTTGAAATATTCTTATTATAGTTAACCAAAGGACAAAATGCTAAGTAAAATAAACCAGTCAGAAGAAATATATTTGTAATTCATTTTATAGTGTTTATCAAAATCCCCAACTTCAAAGCAAAGGAGGTAATTTCAAGAAATTTGCCATTGAAGGGTGGAAATGTAAATTGTTTTAAATATACAGAAACCTTAAATTACAAAATTAAAATAAGTTCTGGAAATGTGCTATATAATAGCGTGCCTGTTGGTTATAACTGTAGCAAAAATAAAGTCTGTTACAGACTTTTAAAATACAGACTTTCAAACCAAAAACTGAGAGCAGATTACATGCATAACATTCTTAATAAAGTGAAATACAACTGGGAAAATTTACAAAGGAAGTACATTAACTCTATGGCATAAAATGAAGACTCATTTGTCATTAAAGGACTATAGCCGACTACTTAGCAATGATCAGACTTTTCAAATTTACCTCCCCTCTGTTAAGAAAAATATTTCTTACATCAGGGATGGTGATTACCCCAGATGTTCTTTTTTTATTTTTAATTTTTTTTACACTCTATATTTTATTCCCTCCTCTCTATTCACCCTCTGACCGTTCCACATCCCATACCTCCTACTCATACCCCTGTCTCCAGGTGGATATCCCAACCCCCATCCCACCTTACTTCTAAATTCCCTTGGGTCTCCAGTCTATTGAGAGTTAGGTGCATCATCTCTGAATGAACACAGACCCAGAAATTCTCTACTGTATGTGTGTTGGAGGCCTCATATCAGCTGGTATATTCTGTCTGTTTGATGGTCCAGTGTCTGAGAGATCTCAGGGGTCCAGATTCTTGAGACTGCTGGTTCTCCTTCAGGCTCACCCTTCTCCTCAGCTTCTTTCAGCTTTTCCTAATTCAACACCAGGGTTCAGCTGCTTCTGTCCATTGATTGGGTACAAATATCTTCATCTGAGTCTTTCAGCTGCTAGTTTTGTCTTTCTGGGGGCAAACATGATAGGTCATTTTTGTGTGTATTCCACAGTCTTGGTAATAGTGTCAGGCTTTAGGACCCCCTTTGAGCTGGATCCCACTTTGGGCCTGTTGCTGGATCTTCTTTTCCTCAGGCTCCTCTCCATTCCTATCCCTGTATTTCTTTCTCAATTAAGGAATCTCAAATGGGTGAGAAGCACCTAAAGAAATGTTCAAAGTCCTTAGTCATCAGAGAGGTGCAAATCAAATCGACCCTGAGCTTCCACCCTACACCAGTCAGAATGGCTAAGATCAAAGCCTCAGGTGATGACACATGTTGGAGAGGATGTGAAAAAAGAGGAACACTCCTTCATTGATTGTGGAATTGAAAACTGGTACAAAAACTTTAGAAATCAATCTGGCGATTCCTTGAAAAATTGGAAATAGATCTACCTGAAGAACCAGATATACTGCTCTGAGGTTTATACCCAAAAGATGTCCCACTATGCCACAGGGAGACATCTTCCATTATGTTCATAGTGGTCTTATTTGTGATACCCAGAAACTGGAAATAACCTAGATGTGCCACAACAGAGGAGTGGATACAGAAATTGAGGTTCATTTACACAATGGAATACTTCTCAACTATTAAGAACTAGGATATCCTGATTTTTGCAGGCAAGTGGATGATGGAACTAGAAAGTATCATCCTGAGTGAGGTAACTCAGATGCAAAAGAATGTGCATGGGATGTACTCACTAATAAGTATATAATAGCCAAAAAAAGTACAAATATCTAAGATATATTCCACAGAACTCAAAAAGTTCAACAAGCTGAAGTGCCCAAGGGAGGATGCCTTAGTACCACTTGGGAGAGAGAAGAAGGCCTTCACAAGTGTGGAGAAAGGGAGGGAGCTGGGAGGAAAATTTGGCAGGGTGGGGAGTTGCGGGGAGAGGGAAACCTCATCTGATATTGGGGGAAGGAAAAGGACTGAAGTACTAAGGGCCAGCAGAAAGAATGGAAAGAAGCAACCTTGGGAAATAGGAGGTTGGTGGAAGCCTCCAGAATACACCAGAGACCTGGGAGGTTAAAGAGACTCTTGGGACACAAAGATGAACCGCCCAACTGCAGGGAGAGGAAACTTAAAGAGCCTTCCTCCAGCTGGAAGACAGGACATCAAATGAGGGTTGGAGATGCCATCCCACAGTCACATCTCTGACACGTAATTGTTTCCCAGATGTACTTTTATTGCTGTAAATACTTTTTGCTATCCTGTTTTTTTGTTATTCCAGCTAAATTTAAGAATTGGTCTTTCTAAATATAAGAAGAATTGAGTTGGAATTTTGATGGGCATTGCATTGAATCTGTAGATTGCTTTTGGCAAGATGGCCATTTTTACTCTATTAATCCATCCAATCCATGATCATGGGAAATCTTTCTATCTTCTGAGATCTTTGATTTCTTTCTTTAGAGACTTGAAATTTTTGAATACAGATCTTTCACTAGTTTGGTTAGAGTCACACCAAAATACTTTATATTGTTTGTAACTATTGTGACGTTTACAGTTTCTTTCTCATTTTGTTGTCGTTTGTGTATAGGAAGGCTACTGATTTATTTGAGTTAATTTTACATCCAGCCTATTTTCCGAGGTTGTTTATCAGTTTTAGTAGTTTGCTGGTGGAATTTTTGTGGTCACATAAGTATACTATCATATCATCTGCAAATAGTGATATTTTGACTTCTTCCTTTCCAATTTGTATCCCTTTGACCTCCCTTTTTTTGTCTAATTGTTCTAGCTAGAACTTCAAGTATTACATTGAATACATAGGGAGAGAGTGGGCAGCCTTGTCTACTCCCTGAATTTAGTGTGATTGCTTCAAGTTTCTCTCCACTTAGTTTTATGTGGGCTACTGGTTTGCTGTATATTGATTTTACTATGTTTAGGTATGGTCTTTGAATTCCTGATCTTTCCAAGACTTAACATGAAGGGGTGTTGAATTTTGTCAAATGCTTTTTCAGCATCAAATGAAACTATCAATGTGGTTTTTCTTTTATATTTGTTTATGCAGTAGATTATGTTGATGGTTTTCCCTATGTTGAACCATCTCTGCATCCCTGGGATGAAGCCTATTTGATCATGATGAATGATCATTTTAATTTATTCTTGGGTAGTTTTTCAAGAATTTTATTGAGTATTTTACATTAATATTCATAAGGGAAATTAGTATGAAGTTCTATTCTTTGTCGTGTCTTTGTGTGGTTTTGGTATTAGCACAACTGTGATTTCATAGAATGAACTGTGTAGGGTCATTTTGTTTCTATGTTGTGGAATGATTTGAAGAGTATTGGTATTAGGTCTTCTTTGAAGGTCTGATAGAATTCTGCACTAATCCCATTGGCCCTGGCCTTTTTTTGTTTGTTTGTTTGGGAGACTGTTAATAAATGCTTCTACTTCTTTAAGGATTATGGGACTGTTTAAGATGTCTTATCTGATCCTGATTTAAATTTGGTATTTGTTATGCGTCTAGAAAATTGTCCATTGCATCCAGATGTTACAGTTTTGTTAAGTATAGGATTTTGTAGCTGTATCTGATGATTTTTTAAAAATTTTCTTGGTTTCTGTTCTTATGTCTCACTTTTCTCTTCTGATTTTGTTAATTGGGATACTGTCTTTGTGCCCTCTGGTTTGTCTGGCTAAGGGTTTATCTATCTTGTTGATTTTCTCAAAGAACTAACTCCTGGTTTTGTTGATTGTTTGTATAATTCTTTTTATTGCTATTTGCTCAATTCCAGTCCTGAGTTTGATTATTTACTGCTGTATACTCCTCATGGGTATATTTGCTTCTTTTGGTTCTAGAGCTTTCAGGTGTGCTGTCAAGCCACTAGTGTATGCTCACTCTAGTTTCTTTTTGGAGGCACTCACAGCTAGGGTAATCACCATCCTTGAACACAAGTTGTACTACAGAGCAATAGTGATAAGAACTGCATGATATTGGAACAATGACAGTCAGGTAGATCAATGGAATAGAATTGAAGACCCAGAAAAGAACCCATATTCTCATGGTCATGTCATCTTTGAAAAGTAGCTAAAAACGTCCAGTGGATAAAAGACAGCACTTTCAAGAAATGGTGCTTGTCCAACTGGGGGTCAACATTTAGAAGAATGCAAATTGATCCATTCTTATCTCCTTTTACAATACTCAAGTTCAAGTAGATCAAGGACCTCCACATAAAACTAGATACACTGAATCTAATAGAAGAGAAAGTGAGGAAGAGCCTTAATATTTGGCACTGGGGAAATTTTCCATAACAATATCAATAGCTTATGCTCTAAGATGAACAATTGACATATGGAACCTCATCAAATTGCAAAGCCTTTGTAAGGCAAAGGACAGGGTCAATAGGACAGAACTGCATCCAATAGACTGGAGAAAGATCTTTACCAATGCTACATCTGATAGAGGACTCTATCAAATGTATACAAAGAAATCAATAAGTTAGTCTCCCAAGAACCAAATAACCCTATTAAAAATAGGGAACAGAGCTAAAAAGAGAATTCTCAACTAAGGAAACGTGAATGGCCAAGAAGCACCTAAAGAAATGTTCAACATCCTTAGTCATCGGGGAAATGCAAATCAAAATAACCTTGAAATGCCACCTCTCACCAGTCAGAATGCCTAAGATCAAAAACTCACATGGCAGCAGAGGCTGACAAGGATGTGGAGAAAGAGGAACACTTCTCCATTGCTGGTGGGATTGCAAGCTAGTACAACCACTCTGGAAATCAATCTGGTGATTCCTCAGAAAATTGGTCATAATCCTACCTGAGGACTCAGCTATACTACTCCTGGCCATATACCCAGAAGAGGCTCCAACATGTATTAGAAACAACTCATACTTCCCTCAACAGAGGAATGGATACAGAAAATATGGTACATTTACACAATAGAATACTATTCAACTATTAAAAATAATGGCTTCATGAAATTCGCAGCCAAATGGATGGAACTTGAAAATATCATCCTGAGTGAGGTAATCCACTCAGAAAAAAACACATGATATGCACACACTAATAAGTGAATATTAGGCAAAGAGTGTGGAATACCTTGGACTCAACTCACAGACCACATGAAGAGCAAGTGGTAGGAAGACCAGAGAGGGGATGCTTCAGTCCTACTTAGAAGGGTGAATAAAACAATCAAGGGAAGTAGAGAGTGGGAGGGGGAAGAAGAGAAGTGGGGGGAGGGGAAAACAGGGGAAGTATCAGGTATGAGTGAAGATGGAGGCGGTCTACAGAAGTTCCAAATTTTGTAGAAGGGAAACTTGAAAAAGAGATAACATTTGAAATATAAATAAATAAAATATCCAATTTTTTAAAAGAAAAATATTTCTCCTTGAAAAAACAAACATATCTGAATTTTTAAAAAGTCATGAGAATTGCATTTATTTTTGTTAAATGAATAAATGTCTAGAGAATTCTGCTTGATGCTCAGAGTTATCAATGAAGAATGCAATTTGATTGCTAGGGGAATAATTATTATTAAATATCCTATATATGTTAAAAGCTTAATTAAGAAAGAAACAATCCATGTTGCATATTCCTATCTTTAGCACTGAATAACCTGCCTCCTAGGAAGCTTTTCTATGTTTAATAAATTATGGCAGGTCACTTTTTCTATTTTCTCACTATAGGTATACTGCTGGAAAACACAAGAGATGATTAAGATGACATTTTTGTGTCTCAACACTGGAATCTCCAATGGCCAGAAGAAAGATAGAAGAGAGAAAAAGAAAGAAAGAAAGAAAGAAAGAAAGAAAGAAAGAAAGAAAGAAAGAAAGAAAGAAAGAAAGAGAGAGAGAAAGAGAGAGAAAGAAAGAAAGAAAGAAAGAAAAGAAAAGAAAGAAAGAAAGAAAGATGAAAGAAAGAAAGAAAGAGAAGAAAGAAAAGAAAAGAAAAACAAAGAAACAAAGAATCAAAGAAATAACTGTTATGGTTCATGGTTGTTGAGGAAAATTTGACAGAGAAACATTTTGGTTGCATTCAAGATGAGTAGAAATTGACTGAGATTTGGTAGTATATGTTAAACACAACTATCTTGTTTATTGCTTATCATTGATAATTGGTTCAAATAAATGAATTTATTTGTATGGTTTACATCTTTTTTATTAGATATTTTCTTCATTTACATTTCAAATTCTATCCCCCTTCCTAGTTTCCTCTCAGAAAGTCCACTATACCCTCCCTGACTTGCTCCCCAGCCCACCTACTGCTGCTTCCTGGCCCTGGCATTCCCCTGTACTAGGACATACAATCTTCAAAAATCCAAGGGCCTCTCCTTCCTTGATGGCCAGCAAGTTTTTGCTGACAGGACCCTGATATAGCTCTCTCTTGTGAGGCTATGTCAGTGTCTGGAAAATACAGAAGTGGATGATCACAGTTATCTATTGGATGGAACACAGGGCTCCCAATGAAGGATCTAGAGAAAGTACCCAAGGAGCTAAAGGGGTCTGCAATCCTATAGGAGGAACAATATGAACTAACCAGTACCCCCTGCCCAGCGAGAGGTTATATGTCTTTTGATGAGTAAAACATGTTTTAAAGATAGAAGAAAAAATTTCTAATACTTATATCCTTTCACATTCATCAACATATGTGGAGAATATCAACTCATAGTGCTTTCTGCTTCCAGTGATGTCAAAATTTACTGGATATAGTAGTAGACATTAAATAATATTATTAGTAGTACATGAAAAGCAACATGTTTTTATTATGACACTTTCTTTTTCTACTTCTTCTCCTCCTCCTATTATTATTATTATTTTTAATCTTTTTGTACAGTCCAATCCTTATCCCTCTCCTGATCTGCCTTCAGACTGTTCTTCATACTCTACTGCCTCCTCTGTCTTCAAGAGGATTTCCCCTCACCCCTAACCCCACTCCATAGACATCACCACTCCCTGGGGCCTCAAGACTCTCCAGAGTTAGGTGTGTCTTCTCTCAATGAGTCCAAACCAGGCAGTCCTCTGGTAGGGCATCCATGCTAGGCTCTTGTATGTAACATCATAGCATCAGTAATATTGTCAGGCCTTTGAGCCTCCCCTTGACATAGAACCCAGTTTGGGCTTGTCCCTGGACCTCCTTTACCTCAATCTCTTCTTCTTTTTTGTTCCTGCAGTTCTTTTAGACAGAAACAATTCTAGGTCAAAGTTTTTGACTGTGGAGTGGCAAGTCCATCCCTCCACTTGATGCCCTATGTTTCTACTGGAGGTGGACTCAACAAACTCTCTCTCCCCACTGAAGGGCATTTCATTTAGGTTTCCTCACTTTGAGTCCTGAGAATTTCGCATCTCTCAAGTCTATGGTGAATTCTAGAGGGTCCCCTACCTCCTACCTCCTACCTCCTGAGGTTACCTGTTTTCATTCTTTCTGCTGACCCACAGGACTTCAGTCCTGTTTCTCACAAGCCCAATATCTTATCATGTTCCTCATTTCCCTCCCTGTCCCCTTTCCTACCCAGGTTCCTTCCTCCCTCTGTCCCCTACCCCCACCCCAATTTCTCTCTTTTTCCTCCCAGGTGGGACTGAGGAATCCTCACTTGAACCCTGTGGCTTGTTTACCTTCTTGAGTTCTGTGTACTGTACCCAGCACATTCTGTATTTTTTGGCTAATATCCACTTATTTGTGAGTACATATCATGCAGGCCATTTTGAGTCTTGGTTACCCCACTCAAGATGACATTTTCTAGTTCCATCCATTTGCTGGCGAAACTCATGATTCCCTCATTCTTAATAGCTGAGTAGTATTCAATTGTGGAAATAAACCACATTTTCTGTATCCATTTTTCTGTTGTGGGATATCTAGGTTGTTTCCAGCTTCTGGCTATCACAAATAAGGATAAGGCTGGAATGAAAATAGTGGAACATGTGTCCCTGTGGCATGGTGGGGCATCTTTTGGGCATAAACCTAAGAGCAGTATAGCTGGATCTTCAGGTAGATCTATTTCTAATTTTTCAAGGAACCTTCAGATTGATTTCCAGAGCTGTACCAATTTTCAATCCCACCAGCAATGAAGGAGTGTTCCTCTTTCTCCACATCCTTGCGAGCATCTGCTATTGCACAAGATTTTGATCTTAACCATTCTGAATGGTGAAAGGTGAAGCTCAGAGTCATATTGATTTTCATTTCCCTGACCACTAAGGACTTGGAACTTATCAAGTGCTTCTCAGCCATTTGAGATTCCTCTGCTCTGAATTCTTTGTTTAGTTCTATATTCCATTCTTTTGATTGAGCTGTTTTTTTTTTTCATGGTTAGCTTCTTGAGTTCTTTATATATTTTGGATATTAGCCCTCTATTAGATACGGGGGTAGTGAAGTTTTTTTTTCACAATCTGTAGGTTGCTGATTTGTCCTATTTACTCTGTGTTCTTTGCCTTACAGAAAAACAACATTTTTTTCATATGTTAAAAAAAATATTTATATTTTCATATAAGGAACTCAAAAAATATTGTATATAATGTAATCCAGGGTTTTTTTAAAATTCATATTTTATTTTATTTTTTCCAACTTTTATTAGATATTTTCTTCATTTACATTTCAAGTGTTATCCAGAAAGTTCCCTATACCCTCCCCCCTCCCGGCCCTGCTCCCCTACCCACCCGCCCCCACATCGTGGCCCTGGCGTTCCCCTGTACTGGGGCATATAAAGTCTGCATGACCAAGGGGCCTCTCTTCCCACTGATGGCCAACTAGGCCATCCTCTTCTATATATGCAGCTAGAGACATGAACTCAGGGGGTACTAGTTAGTTGATGTTATTCTTCCACCTATAGGGTTGAAGACCCCTTCAGCTCCTTGGGAACTTTCTCTAGCTCCTTCCTTGGGAACCCTGTGTTCCATCTAATAGCTGACTGTGAGCTTCCACCTCCATGTTTGCCAGGCATTGGTATAGTCTCCCACGAGACAGCTATATCCAGGCCCTTTCAGCACTATCTTGCTGGCATATGCTACAGTGTCTATGTTTGGTGGCTGATTGTGGGATGGATCCCTGGCAGCCGCAGTCATTGGGTCCATCCTTTGGATTCCACTTCGCACATGATCTCTGTAACTCTTTCAATGTGTGCTTTGCTCTTAATTCTAGGAAGGGGTGACGTGTCCACATTTTGATCTTTCTTATTCTTGAGTTTCATGTGTTTAGTAAATTGTATCTTCTTCTCAACAGTAAAAGAACCTCTGGTGGAATCACCATGCCTGACCTCAAGCTGTACTACAGAGCAATCGTAATAAAAACTGCATGGTACTGGTAACAGCAACAGACAGGTAGATCAATGGAATAGGATCGAAGACCCAGAAATGAATTCACACACCTATGGTCACCTGATCTTTGACAAGGGAGCTAAAACTATCCAGTGGAAAAAGACAGCCTTTTCAACAAATGGTGCTGGCACAACTGGCAGCTATCATGTAGAAGACTGGGAATTGATCCATTCTTATCTCCTTGTACTAAGGTCAAGTCTAAGTGGTTGAAGGACCTCCACATAAAACCAGAGACACTGAAANAAATGCAGATCAAAACAACCCTGAGATTCCACCTCACACCAGTAAGAATGGCTAAGATCAAAAATTCAGGTGACAACAGATGCTGGCATGGATGTGGAGAAAGGGGAACACTCCTCCATTGTTGGTGGGAATGCAAGCTGGTTCAACCACTCTGGAAATCAGTCTGGCGGTACCTCAGAAAATTGGACATAGTACTACCGGAAGATCCTGCAATACCCCTACTGGGCATATATCCAGAAGATATTCCATCTGGTAATAAGGACACATGTTCCACCTTGTTCATAGCGGCCTTATTCATAATAGCCAGAAACTAGAAAGAACCCAGATGTCCCTCAACAGAGGAATGGATACAAAAAATTTGGTATATTTACACAATGGAGTACTACTCAGCTATTAAAAACAATAAATATATGAAATTCCAGGCAAATGGATGGATCTAGAGGCCATCATCCTGAGTGAGTTAACCCAATCACAAAAGAACTCGCATAATATGCACTCACTGATATGTGGATATTAGCCCAGAAACCTAGACTACCCAAGATACAGTTTACAAATGAACATTTTTTTAACAGCAGAAATTTCCATATTGATTAAGATCATTAATATTATTCATCCAATTTTATGTATAATGGAAGGAAATTATTCAGGTTTTAAATTCTGTGTAGAAATGGAAAGAAATAAAATAATAAGAGAATTGTAGGTATGTACAGTCAGGTAGCTAAAATGAATAGCCTTTGTGATAACTTGAAATGTGAATAGTACACATGGAATTGGTAAAATTCTCTTCATAATTAACCCAGGTTTAGTGCTCTTTGGATCATTTCTCAATGAGGAGATTTCATAAGTGACCTATGTTGGGATAGTTATAATTAAAATATAATCTGTGCTTATAAATTTTCTTTATATCCAAGATAGTTAATATTACACTGGAGTACATTAAGAACCAAAGGATCCATATATGACCTACACAATGTTTGCTCAGAAAGTGATCAGCCACAACTCCAGATATCTTTGCTCCAATAAATTTTACAAATGATTAAAGAAATGAGGGTTATAACAAATATATACAATTCATGGGGTAATGAAAAAGCTATTATAGCCTTTACTGACATTATCAGAATAAAAATCACACACGATATGAATATTAAGATAGGAAGAGAATGCGATGAGTCAAATTTTAATAGAATTGACTGATATTTTTATTCTTTTAGATTTTTTTATTTATCTGAAACACATACTTTTTTATAGAAAGCCAATATTGATGAACACCAAAAGAAGGTTCAATGATTGAAAGTATTTCCAATGCAAACTTAATGACCTAAGTTTTACCCCCACATATATCATATTATAGTAGCAAGCTTCCACTTCTCTCCATTACCCCTTCAGTCCTTCAAAACCGGGAGCACCTGGGGGACACTTACACATTATTTACCAAGTTTTATAGCCAGCTTCAGATGCAACCTTGTAGTCTATAGAACAAAATTTCTGTGTGCTGGTCCTGAAGAAATACTTGCAGGAGATTTCATCTTGTTGGTGCTCATCTCTTACTAATCACACAGATTTTTATGCCAGGTAACCACTCTCAATTGTACTAAAAAAAGTAAATACTTCATGTCCTTGGTACTAGTGTCTCTTAGTTATAGCTAGTTCTTGAGCATTATAACCAGAAGCTACAGGTATTCATTTAAAATATCAAAAAAATTACTGTGATAGCATTTATGAGCAACATTTTTTCATAAGCCAACCATCCATAATAAATTCTTTTCTCAGCATCTGTATCTTCTAAATTCCCACAGAATAGCCCATTAGATTCTCAGCACTTAAAGGCTTTTCCAATCCAAAAACATCAAGCCCTTCCATAATAGTCACCAAAACACACAACAACATCCCACATTCCTAGGTATCAATTTATGATCTATTATGCATTTTAGGACTTGGAAAATAGGGCCAGGCGTGGTGGTGCATGCCTTTAATCCCAGCACTTGGGAGGCAGAGGCAGGCAGATTTCTGAGTTCAAGGCCAGCCTGGTCTACAGAGTGAGTTTAGGACAGCCAGGGCTACACAGAGAAACCCTGTCTCAAACAACAACAACAACAACAACAACCACAACAACAACAGCAACAACAACCACAACAACAACAGCAACAACAACCACAACAAAAAAAAAACCCTAAAAAACAAACCAAAAAAAGGACTTGGAAAATAACTCTGCAAAATTCAACTTTGGAAGTGAAGAATTTTTTTTCAGTATAAAAGCTACAGCCTTTCATCAAGAGAAACCATAACAGGGACTTAAAGAAATCTGTAGAGACACCCATTGTACTACTTTCATATTCTGTTAGAGGCAAAAATGACGTTGATCTCACAGAGCATCAAAGAACCATGAATGTTAAATACACGGGGGCTTCTCCTCAAAGGAGAAGTTACCTGTTTCTGCCCAGAATGTTGGAAGTAGATATTGTTAACAACAGGGTTAACATTTTGCTATCTGTGGAAGTACACCTTCCCACCATTTGTTATAGAAACAGACCTAACCCAAACAACTCAGAATATTTATCCTACTCTTCCTCCCTATATATTTATCTTTACCTCCACATTAATAAAATACATCCTTAGGGGAGATATCTCACTTACTTTATTGCCTGTATGCTATTGGTGAAAAGCTACACTAAATTCTAGGCCTTTTAGCTATATTACCCACCTTTGTGGTCACCTGTGATTTGTAAAGGAGTTTCTAAGTAGTCACACTTTAAGATTTATTGTGAGTTTGGAAATGGAATGATTGTTGCCAGGAAGCTTTTTTCTGAACTGTACTGTGTTTTAAATATGCTTCCCAGGTCTGATCCAGATTGAAGAAAACAATATGAACTAAGCTGCATTTCTCAACTCTTTGGACACCTACAGGGTCCTCTTCAACTTTTAATGGCTGAGTCAGCATAGATTGTTTGAATTTTTGGTTGGGAATATGGGCCTTGACATTATTTTCCTCTTTTTGATCATATGAATAGAAAAAACTCAAGAATTAACAAAGTAGTAGGTTGAAAGCAGGGGATAAAAACAGTCGTGGACTTGTTGTAAGACTGCAGCCAAATATAACATCAAAATAAGTAAAATTGTAATGCTTACTTCAACAGTTGAAAGCAATTATTATTTTATATGCATTTCCTTAAAATATTTGAAAATGTGTTCTATAAGATGATCATAAAAAAATACTTTCCACACAGGTCACTTGTAAAATAAATATTCAGTTTTTATACTTTGTCCCTTCTATTCATGTCTTCATTCCACCACAGAATTTTCTTTACTTGTAAACTGCTGTGGATATTCCTTAGTATTTAATAAACAAGCTAGAAAATAAAACACACTTTTAAAATAAGGATATAATTAAAGTAGAAAGCAACATGTCTGTGGTTTTTTTTTTAATTAGAGAATTTCTTCATTTATATTTCAAGTGTTATCCCAAAAGTCCCCTATACCCTCCCCCCGCCCTGCTCCCCTACCCTCCCACTCCCACTATTTGGCCCTGGTATTCCTCTATACTGGGGCATATAAACATTGCTAGACCACATTCCCGAATAATGGCCAACTAGGCCATCTTCTAATACATATGCAGCTAGAGACATGAGCTCTGGGGGTTCCGATTAGTTCATATTGTTGTTCCATCTTTAGGGTTGCAGACCCCTACAGCTCTTGGGTACTCTCTCTTGCTCCTACTATGGGTACCCTGTGTTCTGCCCTATAGATGGTGGTGAGCATCCACTTCTGTATTTCTCAGGGACTGTCAAAGCCTGCCAGGAGACAGCTATATCAGGGTCCTTTCAGCAATATCCTGCTGGTGTATGCAGTAGTGTCTGCATTTGGTGGCTGATTATGTGATGGACTAGCCAGGTGGGGCACTCTCTGGATGGTCCATCCTTTTGTTTAGCTCCAAACTTTGTCTCTGCACCTCCTTCCAGGCATATTTTAATCCCTATTATATGGAGGAATGAAGTATCCACGCATTGGTCTTTCTTGATTTTCTTGTGTTTTGGAAATTGTATCTTGGGCATTCTAGGTTTTTGGGCTAATATTCGCCTATCAGTGAGTGCATATTAAGTGACTTCTTTTGTGATTGGGTTACCTCACTCAGGATGATATCCTCCAGATACATCCATTTACTCAAGAATTTCATAAATTCATTGTTTTTAATAGCTGAGTAGTACTCCATTGTGTAAATGTACCACATTTTCTGTATCCATTCCTCTGTTGAGGGACATCTGGGTTATTTCCAGCTTATGACTATTATAAATAGGCTGCTATGAACATAGTGGAGCATGTGTCCTTGTTACCAGTTAGAATATCTTCTGGGTATATGCCCAGTAGAGGTATTGCTGGGTCGGTCTTTGTTTTTTAGTCTTTCATTTTTTTTTATAAGCATAGAGTTTTAAAATACAAAGATTCTCAAGCTCCATTAAAAAGAAGCATCTAGAGCAGGTAAAAGCATAAATATAGAGATTGTGATTCTCAGAGATTGGAAATAGAGAGCATGAAGACCGATAAATTGAACTGTTTGTGGATTCTCTTCAGGTGTGATGAAATTGTTTTGAAAATGTGATGATAATCATACAATAGTTTGAACATACTTAATTTTACTCCATTGTGCACTTTTAAGGATAAATAGGCGACTCAAATTCTAAAGTTTTAGAAGAACTCAGTTAAAAGTTTATTTATGCTAGGTAGAATAAAAGAGAATTCCATAAGGGATAGTGATCAACTTTAAGGTTAGAACAGCAAAATATTGCTATTTCCTCTCATGAGGAAAAGATGAGTAGTTCCTGAAAATTTTTAAAAGTTTATTTATGCTGCGTAGAATAAAAGAGAATTCCATACGGGAGAGTGATCAACTTTAAGGTTAGAACAGCAAAATATTGCTATTTCTTCTCATGAGGAAGAGATGAGTGGTTCCTGCAAATTGATGAGAGTTAGTATATAGATAGATAGGTTCAGCTGATCTGTTTCATGTCTTTTGTGCTAAGTAGAAAGATGTGAGATTCAATGACCTTAAAAGACAGGGGCACTGTTAGAACACAAGCTACTCTGACCTCATTCTTCTTGCATTTTAACATTTTTCTTGAGAGTATCAGAAGGTTATACAATTAGGTAGGTAAGGGGAATGGAAACATACTAGTAATATGTACATTTTCCCTTCGTTTCAGAACCTAGGTGTTTTAGTTATTGTGTTATTGCTGTGAAAAGACAGCATGACCAAGGCAAATTTTATAAAAGAAAGCATTTAATTGGAGCTAGGTTACAGTTGCAGAGTTTCAGTGAAATACCATTGTGGCTGTAAGCTTGGCAGCACACAGGTAGAAATTGTGATTGAAGAGCTGAGACTGTCTTCTGCAGGCAGCCAAATAAGACTTTATTCTACACTGGGCAGAGCTGGAGTACAAGGAGACTTCGAAACCACGTACTCAGTGACACTTTCCAATCCAAGGCCATATCTATTCCAAAAAGGCCATACTTCCAATAGTGCCACTCCCCATAGGCCAAACATTTTGAAATCACCACACTAAGTTTTTTGATATATTTGTTCTTCTAACAAATATTTGATGGCTTTAACATTGCCATTTTAATCAATCTATTATGTAGGAACTAGTCTCTGATCTAACTTGAGTATTGTTTTATGATTACAATAGACATTTTAAAAACTTACTGTTTATATTTTCTTGCACAATGGATATAAATACCTCTTTCATGGCACAGGATTAAATTTTATGTGGACTTTTGGTAATGAAATGAAAAATATACTTTTTTATTTGAAATTATAAGTGCACTATTCTTTGTGATTTTTTTTAAATATATGAATTAACTACAAATAGTCATTTGTGTATATATATATATATATATATTATATATATATATATATACATATATATATATATGATATCAAATACTATTCACTATAACATTTGAATCAATATCTAAAATAGTGTGATTCAAGTATTTTTCTATGGATAACTATTGTCTTATTTATTTGTGGAAAAGTAGTTTAATTATCCAGTCATCAATATTTCTATATAATTCATGCTATGTTGTTTGTTGTGTTGTATGGGTATTAAGTTCTCTTATCTATTTGTTCCCTTGGATTTGGTAACATACTGTCTGGATTATTATAATTTTAGAACAAATGAGTCTTTAATAGACTCTCAGGTCATTTAGATCAGTGGTTCTTAATCTTGTTCATGTTGTGGTGACCCTTTACCATAAAATTAGTTTGTTACTATTCCATGAATATAGTTATATCATGAATATAATTTTGATACCCTTATGAATCATAAAAATATCTTCTATCCAGGATATTCAGTATACGGCCTCTATGAAAGGCTCATGACCCACAGGTTAAAAAAAAACAATTACTATTCAAGAATGTTTATCAGTCAGATTTAAGTTAGCAGACCTTCTCTCCAACCCAGAGACAGCTTGATTCCCAGGTGCTCTGACACAACCAGGTTCACAGGTAAGACACACCTATGGATATAGATCATATCTACCCTTCTCTGGTAGATACACATTTTCCTTCAATCCCAAAATTTGGCCTGGGACAGGGCCAGCACTCTAGAGACCCTCCCATACCCAAAGACAGCTTGACTCCCATGAACTCCATCACAACCAAGCTCAGAGGATCACAAAAGTGACATGACCAGTCAGAGACAGCAAGGCCAGTTAACAACTGTGATAAGCACATGGTAAGAGGCAAGTGCAAGATCATATGAAGCAGAAACCAATGCCACTTGGTACCATCAGAACTCAGCTCTTCCACGACAGCAAGCCCTGGATACCCTAACACACCTGAAAAGTAAGACTCTGCCCTAAGACTCCATCTCATGAAGATTATAGAGGACCTTAAGTAGACCATAAATAGCTCCCTTAAAGAAATACAAGAGAATACAGGTAAATAGGTAGAAGCCCTTAAAGAGGAAATCCATAAATACCTTAAAGAAATACAGAAAAACACAACTGAACAGGTGAAGGAATTGAACAAAACTATCCAGGATCTAAAAACTGGAAATAGAAACAATAAAGAAATTTTAAAAAGAAGGTAACCTTGGAGAAGTAAAATGTAGGAAAGAGATTATGAGTTATAGATGCAAACATCACCAACAGAATACAAGATATAGAAGAGAAATCTCAGGCATAGAGGATACCATAGAAGATATTGAAACTACAGTCAAAGAAAATACAAAGTGCAAAAATCTCCTAACCCAAAATATCCAGAAAATTTTAGGCATGAAACAAAACAAACAAACAACAACAACAACAACAACAACAAAACTAAGAATAATAGGAATAGAAGGGAGAGAAGCTTCCCAGTGCAAAGGGCCAGGAAACATCTTCAATAAAATTATAAAGAGAACATCCCTAACCTAAAGAAAGAAATGGTCATAAAAGTACAAGAAGCCTACAGAACACAAAATGGATTCTTCCAGAAAAGAAATTTCTCCTGTCACATAATAATCAAAACACTAAATGCACAGTACAAAGATAGAATATTAAAGGCATTAATGGAAAATGGCCAAGTAACACATAAAAGCAGACCTATCAGAATTACATCAAATTCTCAACAGAGACTCTAAAAGCCAGAAGATCTTGGGGAGATATTATATAGACCCTAAGAGAGTACAAATGCCAACCCATAACATTATATCCAGCAAAATTCTCAATAACCATAGGTGGAGAAACTAAGATATTCATTGACAAAATCAAATTCAAACAATATTTTTCTACTAATCCAGCTTTACATAGAATAAAAGAAGAAAAATTCCAACACAAAGAAGGCAACTATAACCAAAAATAACCAATAAATAGTCATCTGACAACCAAAAAAAAAGAAAAAAGAACCTCACAAACGTGGTGGTTACCACCACTAAAAACAAAAATAACAGCAACAAACAATCATTGATCTTTGATATCTTTTGCCATCAATGGACTCAATTCCCAATAAAAAGATAGAGGCTAATAGAATGGATACATAAACAGAATCCAGGATTTTGTTGCATGCAGGAAACACATCAGTGACAAAGACAGACACTACGCAGACTAAAAGGCTGAAAAAATTTCCAAGCAAATGGTCCCAAGAAACAAGCTGGAGTAACCATCCTTTTGGTTGTTAATGATCTCACATTTAAAAAGTCTGAAATCATTCTCAACACATGGCATTCTACACAGGCATCTGTGGAAAAAGATCCATTTTAACATGTTGTTTTAAAAGGTCATAGATATTGGGAGTTCTGAATAAACTGGTAGACAGCAAGTTACTTCCTTTTTATTTATAAGCCTCAATGTCATTGCAGAATAAAGAATGTAGCCAAAGAAATCATCATTGGTCACTTTATAGGGCAGTGTTGTTTCTATAATTTTAAGTTTTCTAAATGGATCAGTTTGGGCCTGATTCAAGCGTAAAACAATTACTCAGTGAATAGACTATATGGGAATTGTACAAAGTGTCATTAACTTCCATCATTAATAGCTTACCAAGCACTAAATCACTACTGCTAGTTAAAATAAGCTGTTTCTGAGTCCCCATGTCTGTATGGACAGCCTAGATGCCTTAGCCATCTCATGACCAAGGTATGCCAATAGAGTCCAACAGAAAATTTGGCATTAGAAATGAATCACAGACATTGAAAATAATGGCTTTAATCATCATTCAATGTACTTAATGAGGGAGTGTGCTTCAGATAGTCTGGGCAGGGTGGGCGGCAGGTCACTTCTGCTACCAACAGCTGCAGACAAGACAATGAGGAAAAGAAATCCCTTTCAAACAAACTTGAAAAAACTATTCACAGTGGTTTGCATCAACAGAATGCATTTATGAAAATTACATGTATATATTCATGCACCTTACGACTCTCTTTATATTGTAAAGAAAGCCAAGCATTTATATTATTCATAATTTATACTAATTTTTTTTAAAGATCAATTGTATACTTTCCCCTCAGACAGGATAAACTGCCAGGGTGTAAAGCATAACACCGTCATAAGAGTCGTCGTCTGCAAAGGGGACAGGGGTTAAAAGCAAGCAAACAAACAAACAAACAACAACAACAACAACAAAATGCTTTCTTGAGAATGGCATGTCTTTCACTTGCTTCTATAACCAGCAAGTGCCAGCAATAATAAAACTGGAGAAGGACCTGACAGGTCTACCTGGGTAAGCTGACAAGCACATATCATAGTTTAAAAAGGAAGGTTATGTATGCTATGTTACAAGTCTCAAATAGGTAGTGTCAAGTGACATCTATTTCTTTGCTTGCTTTGTGATCATGCCCTGTGGTGGTGTGACAGGTTTCATAATATAGGGCTTCTTTTTCTCTGCAGGCTTTAAAATCTGGAAGAGACACATGAGGGTTTCATCCACACTCATCATGGTGTCTATATTGTCAAACTCTCCACAGTAGTTGGGTGCAGAAAACTGAGTGACTAACTGCCTCTGCAAAAAACTCATAGCCATCAACCACCTGATACATATAAGATCCAAATCATGCTTATGAAGAAATTTTGGAACTAATTCTTCACCAAATGTGAAGGACACTCTTCTGTCATTTTCACCCCAGCCTAAGACATCTTTATTGGGGTCAGAGCACAATTGATCACAAAGAAGACCTTGATCTGGGAAATCAGTTGGTCTCATAATTTTCCAAATCTGCTCCATAGGTTGAAGATTTGGTGAGAAAGAAAAGAAAAGAAAGAAAGAAAGAAACTCCAAGAAAGTAGAATATCTTCTCATCTACAATGGCTATGATGAGTAAACAGTTAAAATAGTCTGTGAACATTTTTCCACAGCTTAACATTGTATCTTCTTTACATTCATCATAAAATCCATAGATTCTATTTTTGCTGATGCACTCATGGCTCACTCTGATAAGAAAATTTTCTCCAGATACTTGATTTTGTAGGCCAGCAAGAGACAGATCATCTCTAGTGTCTATTTACCCCTGTCCGCATAGTCCCTGAGAAACAAATAGTTGATTTCTGGAGGAAAGCCACCACATTCAAATGGATAGAGCAAATCAGTACTGCCTGTGGATGTCACCACATATCTTGAGTAGTGCTTCATGTTTTAAAAGGATAGGCTGACTAAGGAAGATCTACAGAGAGTTTAGGCAGAGTCCTTTATTTTGATCTCCTGGAACCTGTCATTCCTACCCGGCTGGAGCCCTCTCACTTCCAGCAGCCATTGGATGCTAATGTAGATGTTGAATTTAGAGATATCCACCCATCGTTGCGCAGTCAACAACCCTCCCTCAGCTCATACCCCAGTCTCACTTGTCCTCCTCACTCATTCCTCGAGCACCTGGAGGTAGAGGTGATGGTGGTGGTGGCAACAGCAGCCTTGTCACACCATGTCCCCTGCTCCCAAGCTCCCAGCTCCTGGTGTCCTGCTTCTCTCACCAGTAGCACCATGAGAAGAACAAAATGCTGGAGTAACCATTCAAATATCCAATAAAAGAGACTTTCAACCAAAAGTTATCAAAAGAGATGGCGAGGGACACTTCATATTCATCAAAGGAAAAATCCACAAAGATGAACTCTCAATTCTGAACATCTAAGCCCCAAATGCCAGGGCACCCACCTTTGTAAAAGAAAAGTTACTAAAGCTAAAAACACACATTGATCCTCACAAAACAGTGGGAGACTTCAATACCCGACTCTCACCAATGGATAGGGCATGGAAACAGAATCTCATTGGAGACACAGTGAAACTAACAGAAATAATGAACCAAATGGATTTAAGAGATATCTACAAAAAATCTCACCCTAAAAGAAGAGAACATACCTTCTCAGCACCTCATGGTATCTTCTCAAAAATTGACCATATAATCATACACAAAGCAAGCCTTAACAGATACAAGAAGATTGAAATAATCCCATGCATTCTATTAGATCACCCGCGAGTAAGGCTGGCCTTCAATAACAACAGAAACAACAGAAATCTCACATAGTCTTGGAAACTGAGTAATACTCTACTCAATGCTCAATTGGTCAGGAAAGACATAAAGAAAGATATTAAAGACTCTGGAGAAATTAATGAAAACGAAGGTATAGCATACCTAACCTTGTGGCACACAATGAACGCAGTGCTTAGAGGAAATTCCATAGTACTGAGTACCTTTATAATGAAGTTGTAGAGACCCTACACTTGCAACTTAACAGAAAAGGGGATTACAGTGGAATTATCCAACAGCAGGGAGATAGAACCTGAAGAGATCACCTCCCCAGTAGGGGAATGTGGCCACCCAACAACCTAAAAAAATTTAACCCAGAATTGTGCCTTTCTAAGGGAAATGCAGGGACAAAAATGGGACATAGGCTAAATGAAAGGACCTCCAGTAACATTCCCTCAATTTAACACCTAAGACAAATGCAGATACTCATAGCCAACCATAGGGATGAGCTCAGAGACCTCAATGGAAGAGTTAGGGGGAAGGGCTAAAGGAATGGAAGGGAATTGCAACTGCATAGAAAGAACAACAGTATCAATGAACCTGAGCCCTCATATCTCCCAGGGACTAAACCACCAACCAAAGCATATACATGGGCCAGTTCATGGCACCTGTTACATATGTAGCAAAGGGCTGCCTCATCTGACATCAGTGAAAGGGGAGGTGCTTGGTATTATGGAAGCTTGATACCCCAGAGAAGGGGGATCCTAGAGGGGTAAAGAAACAGTAGGGGCTATGTCTGGGAGCATCCTCTTAGAAGCAAAGGTGACAGGTATGGATTGGGTGGTTCATTGTGGGAAGACCAGGAAGGGCAATAATATTTGAAATGTAAACAAATAAAATTATTAATAAAAAAGACTTAATGTAAAGAAAAAAAGACCTAAGTTAGTAAGTCTTTTGAAAAATTCTTTTGTTATATTGTTAATACCTGAATCAAAACTATAATCTAATGAAATATATTTTATCATCAAAACCCTGCTATCATTTCATTTATTTAGATTTTCCTTTGTATCTTTGCAAAGGTTTTATAAATTTCTCCAAAATTTCCTTTATATAATTTTAGATTTGTTCTTACATAGTTTAATTTTGTGGCTAAGTTAAATATTACTTTACTTCAGCTTCTATTTGTTTTTATTGAATATTTTATGTATTTACATTTCAAATGTTATCCCCTTCCCTGATTTCCTTTTTGTAAATTCTCTCTCTCATCACCCCTGCCCCTGCTTCTATGAGGATACTCCCCCTCCCACTGACCCATTCCCACCTCATCACCATAATATTCTCCTACACTAGGGCATCAAGCCTTCACAGTACCAAGGATCTCTCCTCCAGGTGATGCCCAACAATGACATCCTCTGTTAGATATGCAGCTGGGACTATGGGTCCCTCCATGTGTACTCTTTGGTTAGTAGTTTAGTCCCTGGGAGCTTAGGGGATTTTTGCTGGTTGATATTGTTTTTCTTATAGGGTTGCAAACCCCTTCAACTCCTTCAGTACTTTCTCTAACTCCTCCATTGAGGACCCCGTGCTAAGTCCATTGGTTGGTTGCAAGCATCTGCCTCTGTCTTTGTCATGCTCTGGCAGAGTCTCTCAGGAGACAGCCCTAACAGATTCCTGTCACCAAGCACTTCTTGGCATCCACAATAGTGTCTGGGTTTAGTGTCTGTTATGGGATGGATCCCCAGGTGAGGCAGTCTCTGGATGGCCTTTCCTTCAGGCTATGCTCCACACTTTTTCCCTGCATTTCCTTTAGACAGGAGCCATTTTGAGTTAAAATTTTGGAGATGAGTGGGTAGTCCCATTCCCCAACCAGCTGCCTTGTCTAAACTGTGGATATGGTATCCCTCTTCTTTGTTGGGCAATTCAGCTAATCTTATCCCTGTTGGATCCTGGGAGCTTCTTGCTTTCTTGGCATCTGGGACTTGCTGATGGTTACCCACATTATCCCTCCCAATTGCTACACAGGTCTGTTCAAATCCCTGACCCTCTGAATATCATCCTTGTCTTCTCTCATACCTGATCCTGCACAACTTTTCCCCCCTCCTTATCCTCATATCCTCCCAAATCCCTCCCACCCTCTACCTCTCATGAGTATTTTGTTCCCCCATCTTAAAAAGATTGAAGGATCCACATTTCAGTCTTCATTCTTCTTGAGCTTAAAGGGATCTGTGAATTTTATCTTAGGTATTCTGAGCTTTGGGGCTAATGTCCAATTACCAGTGAGTGTATACCATGTGTGTTCTTTTGTGATTAAGTTACCTCATTCAGGATGGTATCTTAGAATACTAAAGTTCCATCCATTTGCCTAAGAATTTCATGAATTAATTATTTTTAATAGCTGGGTAGTACTCCACTGTGTAAATATGTCATATTTTCTGTATCCATTCCTCTGTTGAGGAACATCTGAGTTCCTTCCTGCTTCTGGCTATTATAAATAGGTTGCTATGAACATAGTGGAGCAGGTGTCCTTGATAATTCTTGTACCATCTTTTAGATATATGCCCAGGAGTAGTATAGCTGGGTCTTCAGGTAGTACTATGTCCAGTTTTCTGAGGAAAAACAGTAATGTTTTCCAGAGCAGTTGTACCAGCTTGAAATCCCACCTGCAATGGAGGAGCGTTCCTCTTTACATCCTCAACAACATCTGCTGCCACCTGAATTTTTGATCTTAGCTATTTTGACTGGTGTGAGGTGGAATCACAGGATAGTTTTGATTTGCATTTCTGTGATGGCTAAGGATGTTGAACACATCTTTAGGTCCTTCTTGGCCATTCAGTATTCTTCAGCTGAGAATTGTTTGTTTATCTCTGTACCCCATTTTAAGAGGGTTGTTTGCTTTTCTGTAGTCTAACTTCTTAAGTTCTTTGTACATATTGGATATTAGCTCTTTATTGGATGTTGGATTGGTAAAGATCTTTTCCTATCTGTTGGTTGCTATTTTGTCCTATTGACAGTGTCCTTTACCTTACAGAAGCCTTGAAATTTTACAAGGTCCCATTTGTCCATTGTTGATCTCACAGCATGAAATTAACTCAAATAAAACAGTAGTCTCCCTCTATTAAAGGATGAAAAATTAGGGAAAAAAACACCCTTTACAATAGTCACAAGTAATATAAAATATCTTGTAGTGATGCTGACCAAGCATGTTAAAGATCTGTACGACAAGAACATTAAGTTCCTGAAGAAAGAAATTGAACAAGATCTCAGAAGATGGAAAGAACCCCCCAGCCCATGAATTGGTAGGATTAATACAGTAAATATAGCTATCTTGCTGAAAGCAATCTACAGATTCAGTGGAGTCCCCCATCAAAATTCCAACTCAATTCCTCATAGAGTTAGAAAGAGCTAATTGCAAATTCATTTGGAAAAACTAAAATGCCAGGAAATTGAAAACTATTCCAACAATAAAAGAACTTCTTGAGGAATTACTTTCCCTGACATCAAACTGTATTACAGTAATAGTGATAAAAATAACTATGTTATTCATATAGTGACAGGCAGGTAGATCAATGGAATAAAAATGAAGTCCCAGAAATGAACCCACAAGCCTATGGTCACCTTCTATTTGATAAAGGACCTAAAACCATCCAGTAGAAAAAAGACAGTATTTTCAACAAATGGTGTTGAATAAACTGGGGGGGTCAGCATGTAGAAGAATGTATATTGATCAATTCTTATCTCCCTGTACAAAGCTCAAGTCCAAGTGGATCAAGGACCTTTACTTAAAACCAGATACACTGAATCTAATAGAAGAGAATCTGGGGAAGAGCCTCAAACACATGGGCACAGAGAAAAATTTCCTGAACAGAACACCAATGGCTTATACTCTAAGTTCAACAATGGATAAATGAGACCAGCTTCGATTTATCAATGTGTTCAGAATTTTATTAACATCTTTAAATTGATTTTAACATTTATCAAACTTATAAAATCCTATAAATGGAAAGGAAATCATATTTTCTTTGATCTATAATATGAAATTTATTGTTTCCAACAGAAGTTTCTTCTTTTATTTTATTACAACTATGTCTTGAATATATATCTTAAAGTTATTGTACTGACTAGTCAAGTGTACAAAAGTATAATAATACTAATTTCATTGTATTAGTTCCTGTTTTACTTGGAAAAGTGTAACAATTACATTTATGAGCAATTGTTAATATTAATATACATTTACTACTTAATAGACTTCATTGTATCATTAATTTTTAGTATTAATTGGATAAAATTATATACACTTTGTAAAATTTGTTCATTTGTTAGTTCTACATTTCTGGAATAAAATAAAATGGATAATTATGATTATTCTGAAACCAGTCTTATGAAAAATTACCAAGTAATTATTTCAGTTAACAATTAAAATTCATATTAAGACATAGCTCTAAATGTTTTGTTGTTGTTGTTGTTGTTGTTGTTGTTTTACCTTTTAAGAGTTCTACAAATAATTTTCCATGTCTGGATATTCAGAATTAAGTCTTATTTTCCAATTGTGATGCATTGATTGCTTCAAATATTAAATGTTCTCTTAGGGATATTGAAGACAATAAGAGATAATTTATAATCACACTCATTCTATTGCATGCCATGGTATAGTTACTGTCTGTCATACACCTGCTATATTCTAGTATCTGATAAATCTCAAAATTTCTGATTACATAGTGTACTGGCTAGTTTTTGTGTCAACTTGACACAGCTGGGTTATCACAGAGAAAGGAGCTTCAGTTGGGGAAATGCCTCCATGAGATCTAGCTGTGAGTCATTTTCTCAATTAGTGATCAAGGGCCCCTTGTGGGTGGGACCATCTCTGGGCTGGTAGTCTTGGGTTCTATAAGAGAGCAGGCAAAGTTTCTGTAAGACAAAAGATATTGTCAACAGGACAAAAGGGCCACCAACGGATTGGGAAAGGATCTTTACCAATCCTAAATCAGATAGGGGACTGATATCCAATATATATAAAGAACTCAAGAAGGTGGACACCAGAAAATCAAATATCCCCATTAAAAAGTGGGGCACAGAGTTAAACAAAGAATTCTCAACTNATCAGTGGGAAGAGAGGCCCCTTGGTTACGCAGACTTTATATGCCCCAATACAGGGGAACGTTGGGGCCAGGGGGTGGGAGCGGGTGGGTAGGGTAGCAGGGCCGGGAGGGGGGAGGATATAGGGAACTTCCTGGATAACACTTGAAATGTAAATGAAGAACATATCTAATAAAAGTTGAAAAAAAAAAAAAAAAAAAAGAGAGCAGGCTGAGCAATCCAGTAAAGAACATCCCTCCATGGCCTCTGCATCAGCTCCTGCTTTGTGACCTGCTTGAGTTCCTTCCAGCCCTGACTTCCTTGGTGATAAACAGCAGTATGGATCTGTAAGCCGAATAAACCCTTTCCTCCCCAACTTGCTTCTTGGTCATGATGTTTGTGCAGGAATAGAAACCCTGACTAAGACACATAGTACTCAATTTTTTCTTTGATCCTGAACCTACTTCAGGAACTAAGTGCCAGATGAGTATAGTACTTACAGAGAATCTTGGTAAACTAATTACACTTTTAAATGAATATAAGAACTGAGAATATCAACTATTAATATTATATCTAACAGCTGTCTAAAGTATTAATATTAATCTATTTTTACCATATTATCAATGTAAAACCCAATAGCTTTCCAATTAGTCAATAAAAAACTAATTGAGAAAGGAATGATGGGGGAAATGAGGGCAAATAATCACCTACAAAAAGGCTAAGCACTTCTGTAAAAGATCTACACATCTCCAAAGAAAGGAATCAAGGAATATAGTCGAGATAAAAATTCCCAAATTCCTGAAGTATAGAAGCAATAGTATTAAAATCTCCATATAATTGTCAGTAACAGAAGAATTCAATACACACATTATCAAAATATCAATGATATCCTTTATTTAAAAATGAGATATTACTATTCATAAAAAAGCATAAAACATTGTGAATAGCAAAAGTAAATTGACTATATGAGCAACAATGGAAATATTATAACATCTGAGTTTAAAGTATACAACAAAATTGTAGATTAAAGATGAAACCTAATACTGGCACTGTTACTGAGGCTAAGACACTATGGTTACACAGGTCAAAGTCCCCAGGGAAGAACCTACTCTACATAATCTGCTAAATGAACATATTATTATTTAAATGACTTCATGACCTCTTTATATATTCATAGAATAATGAATCTCTCAACCTTTATGAAAGAAGCTTTTTAAAAATAAATTGCAATTAAACCAGAAACACAGAAGTGGTCAAGGTGTAAAGACTAAAAGATTATGGAGCACTTAGTACTCAAGGGGGCTTGTGTTTTAATCTCCCCTCTCCAAAAGTTCAGGTATTATTTTGAAAGAGAGTATTAAAGCAGTGTGAAAGCATGAGACAATGGATGATTAAAAGGAAACTGTTTTATTGACATAACTGGGTAATTACACATATGAACTCATCATAGTTGTGATGAGTTTACAAGGTCTGTGTAAGTTTAAGACAGACTGTCTTCTCTTCATGGAGATTTGGTAAGAGATTCCACCCATAGCTGAAGAGCTAGAGTCAGTTGATAGCTGCTCCTAGAGGATGAATCAGTTTTGTTAAGTGTATGACCTTTTGAAGCTTGACTACATTCTAATGGAAGACCACATATGATAGACATTAAGAGTAGCAGATATTGGAACTGGGAGAGAGAGAGAGAGAGAGAGAGAGAGAGAGAGAGAGAGAGAGAGAGAGAGAGAGAGAAAGAGAACACAAATTCAGTGGGTAAGGGAGAACTCTATTCATGAAGAAATGGGAGATGTAGTGAATGTGATCAAGTGCATTATATAAAATTATTTAAGAACTAATAGAAGGAATAATAAAATATCATTCATGGACACATTATTCAATAGAATAAAAGGCAGAAGTAAATTAAAATAGCAACAAATTTTGATAGCATACAAACACACAATATAGGGGGAAAACCTCATTAACAAGTTGCATTAATCAATCAATCTATCTATCTATCTATCTATCTATCTATCTATCTATCTATCTATCTATCTATATGCCTTTATAGAACTAAAATCAGAGCCTTGCAAAATCAATATGTGCCTATGACCTTAAGGAGATTCAAAACTGTGACTACTAGAGAAACACAAAAGAAACAATTCTCGATATGAACATAGACATGAACTGTATGAACCATCCATCAATATCATAAGAAACAATTCCAAGTGTTGACAAATAAAATGGCATGATATTAGAAAGGTTCTTTATAGCCAGGGACGTAATTAGTTGAGGTTAGAGACAAACTACAAAAATGGGATAAAATATTTCAAGCAACTCATCCAACAAAGGATTAACATTCAGAGTGTAGATAGTACTAAAATACCCAAACAATACTCATAGAAGTAACTAAATCAATAAGTGAGCAATGAACTGAACACGGTTCTGAAAAGAAGAAACGTAAGTGGTTTGTCACTATATAAAAACATGTTTCATACCTTTAGTCTTCAGGGAAAGACAAAAAATATATGAATTGAGAATTATTATATCCCCATTTGTATGGATATTATCAATGAATAAACAAAGAAACAAAGACAACTTCCCATTCAAGTGTATGGAAATAAAGACACTTCAATGATCTTTAGTGAGAAATGTAGATTTTTAATAGTGACTATGAAATTTCACAAACTTTTAAAAATCGAGCTACCAGATGTTCCATCTATACTACTCCTGTATATATACCAAAAAGTCTCAAAGATACATAGCCATACTTAGTGTAACACCAGACAAAATTACCAAATTAAGTATGTATCTTAGATGCCCATCAGTAGATTAATAGCTAAGGAGGATTTGGTTTATATAAAATATAATATATTGTTTTTAAAAAATTGTGAGTATATATATTTTTTCAACTTTTATTAGATATTTTCTTCATTTACATTTCAAGTGTTATCCAGAAAGTTCCCTATATCCTCCACCCTCCCGGCCCTGCTCCCCTACCCACCCTCTCCCACCCCTTGGCTCCGGCGTTCCCCTGTATTGGGGCATATAAAGTCTGCATAACCAAGGGGCCTCTCTTCCCATTGATGGCCAACTAGGCCATCCTCTTCTATATATGCAGCTAGAGACACGAGCCCAGGGGGTACTAGTTAGTTCATGGTTATTCTTCCACCTATAGGGTTGAAGACCCTATCAGCTCCTTGGGTACTTTCTCTAGCTCCTTCTTCCTTGGGAACCCTGTGTTCCATCTAATAGCTGACCGTGAGCTTCCACCTCCATGTTTGCCAGGCATTGATATATTTTCCCCCGAGACCGCTATATCCGGGCCCTTTCAGCACCATCTTGCTGGCATATGCTATAGTGTCTATGTTTGGTGACTGATTGTGGGATGGATCCCTGGCAGCCGCAGTCCTTGAGTCCATCCTTTGGATTGAGCTGCACAGATGCTCCCTTTAACTCTTTCAATGTGTGCTTTGTTCTTAATTCTAGGAAGGGGTGACATGTCCACATTTTGATCATCCTTCTTCTTGAGTATCATGTGTTTAGTAAATTGTATCTTGGGTAGTCTAGGTTTCTGGGCTAATATCCACATATCAGTGAGTACATGTTATGTGAGTTCTTTTGTGCATGGGTTACTTCTATCAGGATGATGGCCTCCAGATCCATCCGTTTGCCTAAGAATTTCATATATTTATTGTTTTTAATAGCTGATTAGTACTCCATTGTGTAAATATAACAAATTTTTTGTATCCATTCCTCTGTTGAGAGACATCTGGGTACTTTCCTGTTTCTGGCTATTATGAATAAGGCTGTTATGAACATAGTGGAGCATGTGTCCTTGTTACCAGATGGAATATCTTCTGGATATATGTGAGGTGGAATCTCAGGGTTGTTTTGATCTGCATTTCCCTGATGATTAAGGATGTTGAGCATTTTTTCAGGTGCTTCTCAGCTATTCGGTATTCCTCAGTTGAGAATTTTTGTTTAACTCTGTGCCCCAATTTTTAATGGGGATATTTGATTTTCTGGTGTCCACCTTCTTGAGTTCTTTATATATATTGGATATCAGACCCCTATCTGATTTAGGATTGGTAAAGATCCTTTCCCAGTCCGTTGGTGGCCCTTTTGTCCTGTTGACAATATCTTTTGTCTTACAGAAGCTTTGCAACTTTATGAGGTCCCATTTGTCAATTCTTGATC
>LR754555.1:3359-48297 GCA_902729485.2 Mus minutoides | reverse complement strand
GTTGAGGGAACCATAAGGAACAAGCCAGGAACAGCAGCTCTTGCGGCCTCTGCATCAGCTCCTGCCCCAGGTTCCTGCCCCCACTGCTTTTGATGATGAACTTCTATGGACCTGTGAATGAAATAAAGCCTTTCCTTCCCCAGGATATTTTTTTGTCAATGTGTTACTATGTTTCATCATGAAAATAGTAACTGTAACTAAGACAGGCTTTGACCCTAACCCTAGCGACAATAACACCTACTTGTGGGGTCTAGTGAGACACTCAGTACATGCATTCAGGGTGCTACACTGGGGTCATGGCAATTGTCATAACTGTTACCTGAGATGTCACTTCTTTGTGTTGGAAGCATTTAGGCGCTCTCCTAGCTCTTTTGAATTTTATCTCAATTTCTTGTCGACCATAATTATCCTACTGTGCTGTAAAAACAATAAGTTATTTCTCCTGCCCATTTGAAC
Source organism: Mus minutoides (assembly GCA_902729485.2). NCBI lineage: Eukaryota > Metazoa > Chordata > Mammalia > Rodentia > Muridae > Mus > Mus minutoides. The sequence continues at coordinate 47,841 of LR754555.1, read as the reverse complement.
CCTGCATCCATTAGCCACCCTCCCTCCATAACAGGCTCCTAAAGTCCCGCTAATTGTTGAATCCTTATTTGAGATCATCTTTTTTTTTTAAAGCAGGAATTCACCTTGTGAACGGCAGAGTGTGAAGAAAGGTGGGCTGAAGATGTGATTTTTAAAAAGTCTCCAGAGCTGTGTGATCACAGGCTTGGGGGACAGCAGAGGAAGAGGAAAAGACCAAGGGACCAAACTCACCCATGAAAAATGGGAATCACTGTGGAGTCGGCCTCTAGCTGACTTGTGCTCTCTTGGAACTCCAGCCTGGAGCAGGAAGAGGAAGGTGACAATGTACCTCTCTATATACTGTCACCAAGAAGAGTGTTGGAGACACAGAGCTCCTGACTGGCCTCTGGCTGAATGTCTACCTTTGGAGTACTAGGGTGGATCTTGGGGGACAGTGGAGGACTCCATAGCTTCTGGCTCTGCTCTATCCCTGGCTGTCTAGCAGCTATAACTAGAGTCAGATAGGCCTGGATCCAGTTACCTGATATATAGACTTAGCCAGTCTTGGCCTCAATTTCCTTACCTGTACAGTGGGGACAACAATGTGCATTTAGAGTGTGTGGGGGATTAAATGGGCTAGTTCATGTAAGGAACTTCCTGTCTGCTGTGTGGTGTGCAGATGGGTAGCCTCATCAGGGGTCTTAAAAAAAAACATGCCGGGCGTGGTGGCACTTGCCTTTAATCCCAGCACTCGGGAGGCAGAGGCAGGCAGATTTCTGAGTTCGAGGCCAGCCTGGTCTACAAAGTGAGTTCCAGGACAGCCAGGGCTATACAGAGAAACCCTGTCTCGAAAAACCAAAAAAAAAAAAAAAACAAAAACAAAACAAAAAACCAACCAGCACCTCAGGCCCCTCCCACTATCTCAGCCCCCTCCCACTATCCCAGGCCCCGCCCACTATCTCAGGCCCCTCCCAGTATCTCAAGCCCCTCCCATCATCTTAGGCCCTTCCCAGAATCTGGATCTGTAGAGTTCTCTTGGGATACACCCAGAAGCTGGGACTGGGTGTTCCTCAAGTATCTCCTGCTTTCCCTGCTGAGCCATTGTGTTTCTGAGACAGCTGGGTTTCCCACGGTCTCATCCTCTCATCCCGTCAGGCTTTCCCTCCACCTACATTGGGCAATACTCAAAGCATACAGCAGTGGGAGCTGCCAGGCTCTTGCAGCTTTGAGGAGCTTTGACTAGTCTGGGGGATTATGTCTGAATTCCCTCCTTTCACCCACCCGCCCCCACGCGGAAGAGAGAGCTCTGTGAGCTTCTGCTACAGTTTGTTAACATTGGTGACTAAATCGCCCTTGGCAACTTTGCTCTTTCTTTTTAAAGTGCACCTACAGGAGCCCGCGCCATCAAAAGAAACCCCATGGTGCTCCATTGCGCTAAGCAAGTAATTGCAGGCTAATTTGCCCATTTACAAAACCCAATTTTTACATATTATAGTTTTAGAACAAAACCAGTTAAGCTGTTGGAAGCTTGAGTTCTTGATTAGCTATTCATAATCTCCCCCTACCCCCAGTAAAAATAAGCTTCTTTTCCTGGTCTTGGGGTGGAAGAACAAAATTTCATTATACACACACACACACACACACACACACACACACACACACACACTTATAAAGAGGGTATTGGGTTGCTCGTTATCTTCCTGGCACCAAGGAGCCTGCAGTTCCTTGGTATAATATACTTTTAAAGTTCATGAATCTTGAGAGCATGGCTTACACAGGAATAGCCTGTGTTGACTGAAACATGAACGTTCATAGTATCCCATAGCTTACAATGTCTGCTTCTCTCACCCAGTGCAACCCCCTCAGAAAGCGCCTGTTTCTGTTTTATCTGGCAGGGATGAATTTTCTTGTTCTTGAATGCCACGCGGTGCGACGGTGGCTTGGGTCTTCTTCTCTGCCTGCGGACTGTGAGTTGACCCAGTCCTGTGCCTGCTGCACTGGGTGTGGTGGTGGCCTGTCATCCCAGCATCAGGAGGCTGAGGCTGCAAGATCACCGGTTCCAGGCCGGCCTGAGCTACCTCAGCAAGACCACTCACTGCAAAAACCAGAATCTGCTTGCTGTGTTTGGTGCTGGCAAGTGCCAGCGCTGTGTCTCTTGTTCGGACAGTTCCAAAGCTGCAGACTTGTTCATGCTGAGCTTAAGTTGACATTATAAAACAGTGGCCAGATGGGGAGCTGTATTTTCATTAAGAATTCTAAGAAAGGACCCAGGGTATCACAATGAGATCATAAAATTCTTTAGCCCGGGAAGGAGTGCAGCAGGAATCCTTTGCCACTGCTACCCAGGCCGTTCTGACCCAGCTGGGCAGGAACTGCAGGCTCCTTGGTGCCAGGAAGATGACGAGCAACCCAATACCCTCTTTTTAAAACTTAAGATTTATTTATTTAATGTGTATGAGTGTTTTGCCTGCATGTATTATGTGTGTTCATCACATGCGAGCAGTGCCTGTGGGGCCCAGAAGAGGGCTTGGGGCTCCCCTGGAACTGCTGTTATGGATGACTGTAAACCACCATGTGGGTGCTGGGAAATCAAGCCCTGTCCTTTGCAAGATCACAGATACTCTTACCCACACACCCATCTCATCAGCCTCTCTTTTTCTTCCTTACTAGATGTCTCTTAGAATGTATAATGGAGAGGACCAACACCAATGAATAACGTGAGATGTTCCTATCAGACAATACAATGGCTGCCAGCCATCTGTTACATCCCCTTGTTCGCTGCAATGATCTATAGGAACCTAGAACACCCCTCCCCTCCAATTGCAATTTGGGGGAGCATTTATTCTGGCAATTAGAATCCCTGTCTTCTCCACTGTGGCTGTCCTCATTTGGGATCAAATAATTTAACTGTTACCATACTTGCTGTTCACTGGCTGTTAAGGGAACCATGGCACTTACTCCCTGGGGGTTTTTGATGGCTGTTGTGGTCCATGTCCACTCTGCCAATGGGCGTGGTCTCTTGGAAGGCAGAACTCGGGGAGTTTGACTGTGCTTATCCCACGTTGCCTACGGGATGGGTCCCGAGCTGTTCGGAAGCTCTAAGACACCACCCTTGGGGTGGGAAAACACAGTCAGAGATGTGGGAAAGCCGGAGCTAGTTCAGGGGTCCCCGGGCTTGCAACGAGGCTGGGGTCATGGTGTTCTCAGACTCTTGGACATCCAAGTGCTGCTGGGAGTCACATTAGAGGCAAGCACAGAGTCGGGGGCAGGGGGACCCTCAGGCTGAGGACAGCAACTAGCCCTGGGGCTGGGGGAAGAGGGGAGTTCTGGCTTGTCCCAGTAGTGAATGTCCTTAGCTTGCCAGAGGCAGCTTGGTGTCTGGGGCAGAGAGGCCTTCTACGGGAGAATTAAACCGAGACTCTACAGGCAAATGTCTTCTCCCTGGCTCCCAAGGTGGATCTTGATGAAAGAGACAGTCCATGCTTTTAAACTGTTTATTGGTCATTCATGGAGGAAAATGGATTCATAGAGGGCCATCTCCACTTCTCAGGGTATCTCTGAGATTAAATACCTTTTGCAGGGAGGAATATCTGGGAAGGGAAGCTTATTGGTTAAGCCCTCCAGGCCTCTAGGTACCCCATTAGCACGGAGAACTCTGTTCTGGGCCTACATAACCACAGGTCACATTTCCTGGTGTGAGGAGTGTGGCATGTTTTCCTCGCCAGGAATCTGACAGGGAGCAGGGAGTTGCCAAAGTCTCAGGCGTGTGCCCACCGAGTCTCCAGGTCTCAACCTACTCTACCTTACCAAGCTTCCTGGCGTGGCTTTACTGTCCCAACAGGTTATGACACTCTAGACTCTTGTCCTGATCTTTAGAACCAGCCTCCTTTGGGAAACAAGGCATAGGGAGATGTCTTTATTCATGATCCCGAGGGAGATGGCCAGTTGGGCTTCACTAACCAGAGTGTAGTAGTGCTAAGCAAAGGTTGGGTGGGCTTGGCATCACCGGGATGTCCTGGTCCTCGCAGAGGCATGCTTGTCTTTATGACCTTCTGCTTTCTCAGGTGTCAGCTTTGCCTCCTGTTAAAGAGAACAATGAAGTATAGACCTGTGCTATGGTTTTTGACATCACTCCCCATCCCCCAGGCTCAGAAGTGTTGAGTGCCCAACCCTGGTGCTATTTGGAGGTAGTAGAACCTTTAAGAGGTGGGACCTTGTGGGCCTGTATACCAGAGGAAATCTTTAGCCAGGCCTGGTGTGAGGGTTCCAGCGAAGAGAAGCAAATGTGGGCAGGGAGGGGAAGTTGCTTCTCTGTTTCTGCTCCATCTCCTTCCCTGCCTGTCCTAATTCTGTGCTGCCCTGCACTGACTGAGTCGGGTTGGGCTTGGCCAATGAGAAGCTGACTATCCAGGGAGGAGTGCAACAGGGCCTCAGGCAGCGCTTCCAGAGAGCAGATCTCTTCCCAAGTGTTACAGCTCTTAGAACAAAGGTCTCGGAACACGTAGTAGTTCTCGAATACCTTTTATTCCCTAGATCAGACAGTTTTGGGGATGATTCAGGGTTTGACAGCAGGTACTTCTCATTGGCTTGGACTGAGAGTTTGGGGAAACCTTATTTGCATGTGGGAGGGCTTGATGCAGCTACTACTTGATTGATGCCACATACCTCTCTGCAGGGGGGCTATAGGAGGCTGTAGCTAAGTGACAGGAGCCAGGTGCCCAGGAGGCATGGCCGAACTCCTGTGGTCCCATGCAGGTGGAAATCACTACTCATCAGGGCTCCAGGGTTCCAGATCTTTGCTCGACCAGGGACAAGGCTGTCTGTGCACAGCCCACTGCCCCACAGGACCTAGTTTGGGAGGGTCAGGTCATTGGAAACATGTCCTTGAAGGTGATTGTAGGGCCCTGCCTGTTGTGCTTCTCAGCTGTCTTCGGGTGAACAAGTTTCAGGTCACCCACTGTTGCCATGATGATCTCTCACCCAGTTCCCTTCTTGCTTTCCAAACCCATTTAACATCACAGAGGGCCCATCACTGGCTATCTTCTTTTGGACCATATGCAGATTGTCCTGGGAGGAACCCCCTTTACACAGTACTCGAAATGGTTATACAGCAGCTTGCCTCTACCCTTGGGGAAACATGGGTTGGTTGGGATCGAGAGAGGGAAGGCTGTGATTGGCTGTGATAGTACCTGGGAGGAGTGGTGGCATCTGAAGGGCAGAGATTAGAGATGGTGAGCATGTCCCCAGGGAGGGAGAGCCTGCCCCTGGTGCAAACAGGAGCTTCCTGAGAAACACCAGCTCTGTGAGGGGAGTGGAGGTCCTTAGCAGCTAGAGCAAGAGTGTGAAGATGCATAGCTGGGGCTTCATCTTGACTTTGTAGTTATTAAGCTGTGTGACAGGTGACACCTTCTCTAGTTTTTCTGTGCCTTTGTTTTCTTATCTGTAAAGCAGAAGGGATACAATGTATGCCCTCCAGTGGTTATGAAAGATACAGCCGCGACAATGTGCCTAAAGAGACCATATCCATGTCGGTTACCTCTCCGTTGTGACCAAATCCCTTACAAGAGACGACTTGAAAGAGAGATTTGTTTTGACGCAGGGCAGGAGGTGGTACAGCACACCATGGTGAGGAGGCTGAGGAACAGAGGCATATTGCTGCAGCGATGATGGCAGTGGCTGGGCAGTGGCTGTGTCTGTGGCAGCAGGAGTGGGAGGCTGCTTGGTCACATCTAGGCAGGTCAGGAGGCAGTAAAGAGCCCTGCCAAGCCTCAGGTGACTTTTTCCCTTGTCCTTCAGCCCAAGACCTAAGCCCACAGGATGGAGCACCCACAATCAGGATGGATCTCATCCCCCTTAGTTAATCCTTTCAGGAAAAACCTTCACAAAGATGCCCTGGGTGTTTCAAAGATGTCCTAGGTGTTTCAAAGATGCCCTGGGTGGGTGTTTCTTAATTTAACCAGGTTGCCAGTTGTCTTAGTCAAACTTGACATCAACTTTGATTGGTATGATAGTTTGTATATGCTTGGCCCAGGGAGTGGCATTGTTAGTAGGTGTGGCCTTGTTGGAGTAGGTGTGTCACTGTGGGTGTGGGTTTTAAGACACTCATCCTAGCTTCCTGGAAGTCAGTATTCTCCTAGTGGCCTTCAGATGAAGATGTAGAGCTCTCAGCTCCTCCTGCACCATGCCTACCTGGATGCTGCCATGTTCCCACCTTGATGATAGTGGACTGAACCTCTGAACCTGTAAGCCAGCCCCAATTAAATATTGTCCTAATAAGAGTTGCCTTGGCCATTGTGTCTGCTCACACCTCACAGAGTGTCCCACAGTTCACACCTCACAGAGTGTCCCACAGTTCACACCTCACAGTGTGTCCCACAGTTCACACCTCACAGTGTGTCCCACAGTGCACCCTTTTGTCCACACATCTTTACTTGCAAATGTTTATTGCAATGAGCATGCAATGGACCACAGCCTCTGGCTTCTGCTAAACTATCAATCCTGGGCCCTCACGGGGACTCATCTTGGATATTCTGTTGTCACCCTGTGTCATGGAGGTCCTGCAGCTTTGGATCTGGAAGGGCTGGCCCCTTCACCTGCTCTAGCAGATCATAGATGGGGTAGATGTTGGGGTGGGTCAACTCAAGGCCCTGGATCTAGGCCTGGGTATTAGATGAGATGATCAGCCCACTAGCTCTCCTGAGCTTCCCAGGTAAGGGGCAGGGCCAGCTCTCCCAACTTCCACTGAAGTCTAATTTTCAAACAGTTCAAGATATGGTGTGTGTGTGTGTGTATGTGTGTGTTTACATACATGTTACTGGAGTTGAACTTAGGGTCTTATGTGTGCTATGTAGATGCTGTATGCTACTATATTATAGGCTCAGCCTACATCTCTACTATTAACCCTTAATTTGAAATATATTTATTTATATTTATCTTATAGATATGAGTGTGTAGGTCTGTGTGCCATATATGTGCAGTACCCACAGAGGCCAGAAGAGGCCGCCAGATCCTCTAGAATTGGAGTTACAGACACTTGTCAGTCACCATGTGGGTGCTGGGAACCAAACCCTAATCATCTGGAAAAGCAGACAGTGTGTTCTTAACTACTGAGCCATCTCTCCAACTTCTCTGCCTAATTTCAAATACTTAAGTTTCCTAAGGTCTTTTCTGTCCTGAAACCAGTGACTTTATTTATTTTTAGCATCATACTGAACCTAGACTCCTTCTTTTTCCCCTCATAAACCGGATACTTTGTTGGGTTTTGCTGTGTGACTCTGGCTGGTCTCAAGCTTGTGTTCATCTTCTGTCTCAGCTTTCTGACTGGTGCATACACTTTTATATGAATGTACAGTCATTCTTTTCATTGCTGTAACCGAACAGCTGAAGACAACAATCTAAGAGGCATTTGTTTTGTTTGTGTTTTCAGAGGCATCCTGGGTATGGTACAGTGAGGTAGATCACCTCATAGGGTGAGGAAGGGAGAAAGAGAGAGGGAAGGAGGGAAAGATGGAAGGAGGGAGAGAGAGGGAAGTAGGGAAAGAGGGAAGGAGGGAGAGAGGGAGGAATGGAAGGAGAGAGAGAGAAGGAGGGAGAGAGGAAGGAACGGAGAGAGGGAGAGAGAGAGGAAAGGAGAGAGGGAGAGAGAAGGAAGGAGGGAGAGAGGGAGGGAAAGAGGGAAGGAAGGAAAGAAGGAGGGAGGAAGAGAATGAGGGAAGGAGAGATGGAGAGAGGGAGGGAAAGAGGGAGGGAGGGAAAGAGGGAGAGAGGGAAAGAAGGAGGAACAGAGGGAAGGAGGGAGGGAGAGAGGGAGAGACCTCCTATACTCTCAGGCTTTCTCCTATTCCCCTGGAACCGCAGCTTATGGGATAGTGTTACCCACATTCTGGCTTACCCTCACTTTGGTTAAGTGACCAAATCTACCCTCATACCCAGAAGCATGTTTAACCCCCAAGGCTTCGCTCACTCCACTTCACAGGGCTAACTTTCACGCTCGGTGGTCGGTGGTCCTGTTCCCATTCATTAATGACTCACTAATGACAGAACCGGCTGACTGGCAGCTGGAAGAGGGATTTGGGAGAACAAAATAGGTCTAACCAGGAAAGAATCAAGACTGCAAAGCCAGACACATGGCTGGTTCATCTCCTATAGAGAAGAAAGTAATTTCTAGGTTGTCTTTACTCCTAGGAAGAAATCAGAGTTCAGGAGTAGAGATCATAACCAATACAGTGTCTCTGAACCTTGGCTTCACCTAAAAACAGAGACAGAGCTGTGAGATGACTCACCTGGTATAGGGAGGAGGTAAGGTACTCGCTGTCAAGCCTGACAGCCTGAGTTCAAGTCCCGGAACCCAAGAGGTAGGAGGAGAGAAGAGAGAAGAGACTCCTGCAAGTTGTCCTCTGGCCTCCACAAGTGCACTGGAGCAGACATGTACCCACACATGTGCAGTATAGCAGACATGAACCCAATACCACATCACATGTGTGTGCACTGTAGCAGACATGTATCTATACACCACACAAGCACTGTAGCTGATACATACACATACACATTCAATAAGTAATGGAAAAGTGTAGAAGCCAGAAAGCTGACGGGAGGTGATTTCTTTGTGGGTGGAGACGCATGGGTCTGCGCATGTGCACAACCACATACACGTGGAGACTGCCAGGTGATCTCGGTGACATCCTTCATATGTTTTCCACGTGTTTTTTTTCTCCTTAAAATCGTTTAGATTTATGTGTATGAGTCTTTTGTCTGCGTGTATGTATACGCACGGTGTATGTGCCTTGTACCTGAGAGGTCAGAGAATGGTTTTGAGCCCCCTTATATATGTGCTAGGAACCAAACTCAGGTCCCTTGCAAGAGCAGGAAGTGCTCTTAACCACTGAGCCACCTCTCCCTAGTGCCTTGTTTTTTGAGACAGTATCTTATTGGCTAGGCACCTAACCAGGTAGAGAAGGATATCTGTCACCCTGTCCCAGCCTTTCCAGTGCTGGGATTACAAGCGGCACCAAGCACTTCATAGTTTGAGCCCTCTCCCCGCCCTAAAGTTGATTTCTTGAGACCAATAATTGGCTATGTGCCCGAGTCGGCCTGGCACTTATCCTTTCTTGGTTTCATGGGGCCAGATGGTGTGTATAACCAACAAGTTTCAAAGAGCTGCTGGCTCAGAGCCCTCATTTGGAGACCTCAAGAAAGTAAGGAAAAGATTGTGCAGTGACCTCTTTGCCGCATCCAGGCTGTTGGGAGTTTCTGTGCGCTGTCCTCCAGTGTGGAGTTGAATGCTTGGCTACTGCACCCTTCAAGCAGCCATTGGAACCCCCTTGTCTTCTGATTTCTGTGATGGTGTCGCCTCAAAAGTCGCTAGTGGAGACACTTTAGCTTTAAGTGTATTTTTAATTAAATGAAACAGTTTATTAAATGAAACAGTTTATAGAAGCGGTTCTGAAGCAAAAGGGTTGGGTTTTGTTTTTTGTTTTTGCTGCTGTTGTTGTTGTTGTTTAATTTTAAGAAAAAGATCTAAGCTTCAGGGCAGACTTTCTCCCCCCTGTTGTGGTGGAAGCCTGGGCTTGCTGTGTTTCTGGGCTATGAACAGAGTGGGTGGGACAGGAGAAGGCCCCGCCCCCGTCGTTCCTGGAGGCTTGGTTCTGAGGGCTGTGAACCCCAGGAGCCCACCGAAGCCCTTTGTGCTCCTTCTAAGCCACAGATGAAAAGCAGGTCTGCTGTCCCCAGAGGCCAGTGTTCCTTCTTCACTCTTTTGAAATGATTCACTTGGATGTCTAAGGAGTTATTTCCGTTCCAGCCCCTCCTCCCACCTATTTGCAGTACTGGGGCTAGAACCCAGGGCCTTGTGCTTGCTGAGCGAGCCCTCTACCATAGAGCTGCATCCCTGCCTCCTGGCACTTTACTTTGAATGCCTGCCTCTTGCAAGCAGCCTGCTCATTTTACCTGTAGTTAGAAAGTCCTCCTCCCCGCTGCCTTTTTCTAGGGATGTTGCCTCTACGTGATTGGAAACTGTAGCAGACTGCGGGCTCCCTGTCATCATATTTGTGTGGCTTGTTTTATTGCTAGGAAAAAGAATCAGTAGAGAGTACCTGTCTGCCCAGACAGCAGGGCCTCATGGATAAAAAGCCTGTTTCAGGAAGGAGGGCGGATGCAGCTCGGTAGACTGGTAGGGTGCTCTGAGATTGTGCGCCAGGTTCTCATCTGCAGTGTCTCAAAAAAGAGGGGCAAGAAAGAGCCAGGGCTATATATAGCTAAGTGGGGTCCCATGTGTTGTCCAGGAGTGCTGTGGACACGTGATACCAGCACACTGTTAGTAGATGGGAGTAAAACTCCTCTGAGTGGTTCACAAAAAATTATTTGTCTAGTTGTATAGCCCTGGAACTCACTATATAGACCAGGATGGCCTTGAACTCACAGAGACCTGGCTGTATTTGACTCCCTAGGGCTGGGTGCAACTACCTAGCCTACCACCTTGCTTGGCCAGAAAATATCTATTTTTTTGTGTGTAAAAATTTTAAACTTTAAGCGTTGAGCACCCAAATCCCCCAAAAGGTGTATTGTGGGCTCTAAGTTGTCAGCCGCCACTCTGACCTTCTCTTCTCTAAATTTGGATTCATCAGCTTAGGACAAGCTGCTTATGGCTTTTGCCCTGGTGACCACCAGGGGGCCTTGCTGCTGAGCCTGCCTCTGGGGTTCTAGAAGTTCATCTCTAGAAGTGAGGTGTGAAGGCCTCACATTCAAAGCACCCTCCTCTCCTCCCCCCCCCCCAAGTCTTTGCTTCCCGTAAAGGTTCAATTCCGTTTCTATTAGAAGGCTTAGCAAGTTCTAATTACTGTATTTATACAAATGACATACAATTAGAGTGGGCTTCAGGAACCAGGACAATTGTCCCCCAGAATGTGCACTGAAAAGCGCACTTTTCAAAGGACAAAAGATGCTTCTGGGTATGGCTGTCACGTGATATCCCCCCGAGCCATTTTGTTTTTTTAAAAAAGGGGGGCTGAATATAAGTTGTTCCTGGGGCCTTTGTTCTGGTTTGAACTCAAACTGCTCCATGAACAGCAGGCTTTCTTTCTGAATTTTAGGGGGATGGTTGTTGAGGCAAGGGTTGGAAAGGTAACGGTTTGCTGAGGGCCACACACGCGAGGGGAAGATGAGGTTTGACAAGGATGGCTTTGGAAACAAGAGGCGGTGGGAGCATTCCATCACAAGAGATAAAAGGTGACTCAAGGGCCTTTGAGCAGGTGCCTAGGCTGGGGACCTATCAAACTAAGTGTGGAGAGGTGATATGGAGTCCAGAAACCCCAGTCCTCAAACCCCAGGAACCTACAGAACTTTCACCAGAACCAGCAAGAACATTCCTCCTGAAGCTAAGCCCATGGGTACCTTCAGGTGTCCCTCACCTCCCCCGCAAGACCCCAAGTGAGCCATTCCACAGGCCACTGGCTTGTGATGGTTCTCTCTAGATTTGGAACCATCTAGGAGACACCTGTAGGTGCGCCTCTGAAGGTGATGCCAGAAAGGCTTGGCTGAGGAGGAAGACCCACTGTGTATGTGGGCAGCACTTTGGGCTGCGGACTGAAGGGCAAAAGGGAGAAGGGAGGATGGGAGCCCCGGATCAGCCTACATCTCTCTTCTTCCCGACTTTGGATACAATGTGGCTGTCTTGAGTTCCTGCTGCTACATTTCTCTGCCACCACAGACTCTGCCCTCAAGCTGTAATCCTTCCTTGAGTTGCTGTTGTCTGGTGTTTTGTCTCTGCCTGAGAAAAGCAACAAAGTGTGCCTGGACCGGTGGTAGCCGTTCACCCTGCCAGGCCTTTGTCTGGTTTCTGTCCTCTGCTAGGAACACCATCACCCACTTTGTCCGCTTGCCCATACCCATGTGACTCATGCGTGGGTCATTTGCCCTGCCATACACTCCCTGCAGAGCTCTCTCCTCTCAGCTCACACAGCAGTCGACTCTGCCCTGCGGACTGGAGGTCAGTGTCTCATATCAGGCTCAGAGACCTGTGGCTTGGGCTAGATGTGTTCATTTTCTCCCCATTTCTCCAATGACAGGTATCAATAGTCCTTGCGGCAGGAAGCCATGCATTGCCGTCCCATTGCTCCTCTGCTTGTTGGGATGACTCTATCTGTGTAGCATATACGCAGCACTCTCAGGCTGCGCGCAAGGCTTTCCCTTGCTTTCCCTCGAGGGCGCCAGCACAGAAACAACGCACCTTCATTCGCTCACTTGCTAGCTCTCTTGCTCACACATTTAACCACGGTTTTCACGCCTGAGAGATCATTCTTGATTTGGGGAAATCAAGTCCCACAGAAATCCATGCCAGGAGCTGGGAGTGTTCTCGTGCCTGTAGTCCAAGCACTTAGGCACCACAGGAAGTAGGTGCATTTGAGGCCAGCCTGGGAGATTTGAGACTAACCTGGGATACATAAGGAGACCCCCATCTCAAGAAACAAAACCAAACAACGGCCCTCTGCCCATGGAGTATCCTGTCAGGGGTTGTGGGGAATATTAGTAAGTAAAACATACTGGGTTTGCAAGATACCACAGTGGGTAAAGGTGCTTGCTGCCGATCCTGATGGCCTGAGTTCAGTTCCTGGGACCCATGTGTGGAAGAATCAAATCCCCAAAATTTCCTTCTGACTTCCACATGAATGCTGTGGAATGCACGAGTGTGTGTGCGTGCCATAAATGAAAATGTAAAAATTAAAAAAAATCATAATGTAAGATCAAACCAGAAAGACCCCTACTCCAAACACGGACTGTTCGCGCACCCCAAGAATCACGAAAGACCATCTTGATGCAAACTGCAAGAGGATTTTTAATCGGAGCTCCGGGAAGACCTGTGTCTCATGCAAGAGACAGGGGAGTCGACCCCGACCTGCAATTTTACAAAGCTTATAAAGGCAAAAAAACACAAACTGGCGGGGGGGGGGGGTAATTTACCTAACAGTTAAGTCATGTGCTACCTTAGGCAACCTCCTGGGGCGTTGAAACATTCCACAGAGGGCATTGGAACATTCAGAGGGCGTTGGACTATTCTGTGATTGTTCCAGGAAAAGCTTGCCCCGTAGCTAGGGTCAACGGTTCAGTTCCTTATATTAGTTTAAAAATTCACCTTCCCTCCTGACACAAGGGACTCCATTTTGTCTTTGGTTACGACGTACTACTCTTTCAATAACATACAGGTATGTGGTATGGAAGCTCTCAGAAAAGGAGAAACCTGCATTTTGGGGTGCTTGTGGTGCAGGAGTGCTTGGGCTTCTGAGAGCAGTCAAAGGCTTGTTCTTGGTCACCTGTCAATGAGGATGCGTGAGGATGATCGACTGTGCGGAAGTGTGCGGTCTGTCCTGCAGGGGGCGCTGCTGAACGCTGCTGCGGGACACCTGACTCCGGGAAGAGGAGGGACTGTGGCAGGCAGGACACACCCTCTGCGGTCATATTCTGCTCACCCCCAGGGTTCTGAGCCTGGGTAATTCATCCCGAGCCTTGAAAGATCTATTTCCTCGTTCCATTCATTCCTCAGTAGCAAGGGTTCATTTATTGCTTAGATTTAAGGCTGCTGCCTCTTTCTTTATTCCTCATTTGCAGGCGCAGACACTTCAATCTTTCCTTGGCATTGTTTGCTCCAGGTTTCCCTGACATCTACTGCTATGTTCTAAAGCTCTCAGGTTCCTCTGTGCCCTGGTGCTACCTCAACTATAAGATGGTAATACCGTATGCCTCTCCCTGTGATGGCTAAGTAAAATAACATTTGGACCTAAGACCACAGGCTTCACTGTGCCGGGGCCATATTTACATCAAAAAATGATGGCATTTCATATGCAATTGGAACTGACATGATTGTATGACGTTTGATATGACAGTCTGAATGTCAGAAGTGTCACAGGGTGTATGTCATTACAGTAGGTAGTGGTGACGTAATGGGGTGAAGTGGCTGTTGTGCTGTGATAAGAGGTTCCCTCTCTCTTCCCTTAGCCCTCCTTCCCTCTCCCTCCCTCCCTTTCCCCTCCTCCCTCCCTCTTCCTCCCTCCCTCCCCCTCCCTCTTCCTTTCTTCCTTCGTTTCCTTCCCCCATCTCTTTTTGAGTCACTGGTTCCTAACTCACTGTGTCTCCAAGAATAAGTTTGAGTTTCTGCTCCTCTTGCCTCTACCTCGCGGTGCTGCGATTGTAGGTGTGCACCACATTGGGTTTATATGGTGCTGGGGATGGAACCCAGGACTCTGTGCATCCTAGATGAGCTGTCTATCAACTGAGTTGTAGCTCCAGATCTACGGACCTCCCCCTTTCTCTTTGAATATGTTTGTGTGTACATACATGTTTGTGAGTGTGCAGGTGTGTGCGCGTGTGTGCTATGGAGGCTAAGAACAACCTTGAATCTCATTCTTCAGTATCTACCTTTTTTTTTTTCTTGTTCCAGTCAGCCCCACTCGCCGTCTCGTCTCCACTTGCTCCGGCCATCCCCGTTCAGCCCCGCTCACTCCGGACGGCCCCGCCCGCCGGTCCAAGGATTTGTTTATTATTATTCTTCATAAGTATGCTGTAGCTGACTTCAGACGCACCAGAGAAGGATGTCAGATCTCATTACTGGTGGTTGTAAGCCACCATGTGGTTGCTGGGATTTGAACTCATCACCTCCGGAAAAGCAGGCGGGTGCTCTTACCTGCTGAGCCATCTCACCCCCCCCCCTTTTTAAAGGCCTGGAAGTCTCTCATTGACCTGGAACTGGCTGATTCAGCTAGGCTGGCAATCCAGCGAGATCCACCTCCCTCTGCCTGATCTACTGACTGTCCCTGCCCCTCCCCCGGCCCTCCTCTGCTCCTGCCTCTACCTGCCTCAGCCTCTCAGCCTCTGCTTGCCCCGTACTGGCATGGCAGTGTACACAACCACACTGAGCTCTCATTGTAAGCATGGGTTCTGTGGATTGAACTCTGGCTCCTCTCAGCTCAAGGCGAGCATTTTACATTCCCCCTGCCCAGGAACAGCCTCCTTAACCGTGACATTGAACAGCAAGCCGCCAGGAATTTTGTGAGAATTGTATATTGCAGAAGTGGCAATGTGCATGTAAATGTTTGTTGGAAAATATGAGGAAACCGTAACGTACTGGAGGTTTAATCAACACCATGTTTTGATTTTGTTAGCTTTTCATCTGATAAGGAAAACCATCACAGTTTCATGCAATGTAGGGTTTGAATGGGACTGGCCCCAAAGACCCATATGTGTGAATACATGGCCCAGGGCCAGTGGCACTATTAGGGAGTGTGGCCTTCTTGGAGTGGGTGTGGTCTTGTTAAAGGAAGTGCATCACTGTGGGGGGTGGGCTCTGAGGTCTCCCATGCTCAAACTATGCCCAATGTGCTACACATTCTCCTGCTGCCTTTGGATCAAGGTATAGAAATAGCAGCTCACACCTGCCTGGATGCTGCCATGCTTCCCACTATGACGATAATGGGTTAAACCTCTGAACTGTAACCCAGCCCTAATTAAATGTTTGCCTTTGTAAGAGTTAGCTTGGTCATGGTGTCTCTTCACAGAGGGAAAACCCAAACTGAGGCAGTGCAGACAACAAGGATTCCCTAAATACTGTGCACAGGAACTTCCTGAGTTAGAGTATAAAGAGCCAACATGGCATTTCACACGCTTTTCTGTCTAGCTACTATTGGCGTTTTAACAGAGGCAGTAATGATGTTGGTTAAGAGCTCTGGCTTCAAGTTCCTGCTCTGGCGCAAACTAGCTGTGTGACCTCGGACAATCCCTTTACCTCTCTGTGCACCAGTTCCCTGTCTCACAGAGTGGGGTCAGTCCTGTCAGCCCTCCCATCAGGGAGTCACTGGCAGACCACATTCAGAAGGCATGGCACAGCGTCTTGGCATGGTTGGTGCTCAGTACCTGCCAATCCACAAGATCAGCTTTGTCCGGCTTTGCCGTAACCAGGGAGGGTTTGCTGTGCAGCCATTGGCATCTTCTTCCCTGTCTTCATGTTTCCACAAGCAAGCCTGGGAAACAAACTTTTTAAAACCAACCTCAGTTAATTAATTAAGTTGTGTAAAAACCCTTACATGGGAGCCACAGCTGGAGCTGGGGTCCTCTGAACAGAGACTCTGGTGTGGGTTTTTTTTTAAAAAAAATGTTGGTGAATTCCTGATAAGGAGACTTGGTGAACACAGTCTATTTCCAGAGGTTGCGGGGTCAAGTAGCTGCAGGTCTTGGAGGTGGCATCAAAGGTGGCCTTGGCAAGTTGCCCAAGGTGGTAGTGCAGCCTCTGGCTGATGTGTGGCGGTCATCTATACCGGCCATCATCAGGAGCTCCTTGGGCACAGAGCAGAGCTGATGACAGTGTCTCTCTCTTGGGGCAGGGATGAGATGCAGTGAAACAGAGCCACATGGCCTGTCACCATGCACAGAATAGTGTGAGGCTTGCTAGTCTTGGTCCCACAGTAGCCTCTCTAGACAGGGACTATGGGAAGCTTGGTCAAGATGGTGGCCAATCGTATGGCATTGGCCACCTCCTTGGAGCACCTAACATCAAGACCAATGTGACCTTTGGAGTCCCCAATAGCCTTATAGTCTGACAAGAGCCTTGAACCTGCTTCTGCTCTGGCAGGCTCTTTAGAACCTCATCCTCTAGAGATGCACCAAGGAAACTGTCAGTTATCTTGCTCTCCTGAATGGGCAGGGAGAATAGGTAGATCTCCTCCAGGGACTTGATCTTTATGTCCTTGACCAGGCATCCCAGCTTGATGAAGGGGATCCACTCCTTGTCTCAGATTTACCTGTGTGATCCCTGCAGCCTTGGCCATGGCCCGGATCTGCCAATCCTCAGTGGAAGCACCAGCTCTTAGCCTGGGCCCCTAGGTCCCCTGGGTCCCATGTACCAGCACCAGCTCCTAAGACTGGGCCCCTAGGTCCCCTGGGTCCCCTGGGTCCCACGCACCAGCACCACCCACCATGTGGTGCTTCCTCAAGGAAGTGGAAAGCAAGCTTTAAATCATTAGCTCCCTGGGGCTGGGAAAATGGCTCCATTTGTGAAGAGCCTTCCATGCAAGCGTGAAGACTGAGTTAGCGTCCCCAGAGCCCATATAAAAATCTGAGCATGCCTGAAATCTCAGTTCTGAGAGAGGTAGAGACAGAAGGATCCCTGGGTTCCCTGACTAGATAGTTTGTCAGAATTAGTGATCTCTGGGTTCTGGGAGAGACCCTGCCTCAACAAATACAATGAAGAATAACTGAGGAAGACCCTCAGTGATGATTGCACACATGCACCACACACACACACACACACACACACACACACACACTCACACACACACACACACACACATCCATGTACACATACTCTGAATTAATGAATGGATGGATGGGTAGATGGAAGAAGGGTGGATGGAAAGGTGGATAGATGAATGAATAAGTACAAAAAATAAAAAGAGGGCACACCAAGTATGTCCCCATAGATGTGCCTGGCTATGTTTCATGCCCCTGAAGGATTCTTATCTAGCTAGTCCTTCAGAGTTTCATGCCAAGAAAAGAAAGCTCTCAGACAGGCTTTGATATCTGGGGGTGCAGGAAGGGAGCAGATCTTGATCCAAGAGCAATTCTTGGCTGTTGAATAAGAAATAGCCTTCATCCATAATACATGGGTTTCCTTCCAAAGAAGAGAGAGAAGCTGGGCGTCTGGATCCAGCTCTGACAGGGAAAACAGGCGAACTGACTTGAGAAGCTGTTAGGACCAGCTTGGGCTCCCCTCAGCTGTTTCACAATGCTTGAACTTGCAGGGGAAGAGGGGTATGTCCTGGTGGTGGGCGGAGCTGCAGAGGGGTTATGGAGGGGAAACAAAAGACAGCCAAGACCAGTACCCCAGGAGTGGGGGTGCTTCCTAACTCTATATGCACATACCCTAAGTCCTTTGGAGAGCTTCATTTTGGGGTCTACATATTGGCCTAGGAACCTACCAACTGATGCCCACACAGCTCAAGGCCTCTTGGGAGGGCACACTCCTCAGAAACCTTGACTTTCTTTCCTCATGGCCTGTGGTCCAGCAGCTCACCGGAGGCAGGCAGAAGCTGTCTTAGGGTTTACTGCTGTGAGCAGACGCCATGACCAAGGCAACTCTTATAAGGACAACATTTAATTGGGGCTGGCTTACAGGTTCAGAGATTCAGTCCATTATCATCAGGTGGGAACATGGCAGCATACAGGCAGGCATGGTGCAGGAGGAGCTGAGAGTTCTACATCTTCATCTGAAGGTCACTAGAAGACTAAAGGTGGCCCTGTTAGAGTAGGTGTGGCCATGTTGGAGTAGGTGTGTCACTGTGGGTATGGGCTATAAGACCCTCATCCTAGCTGCCTGGAAGCCATTCTTCTCTTAGCAGCCTTCAGCAGCACTCCCTGGGCCAAGCATATACAAACCATCACTGAAGCCTAGTTAGTGAGGTGAATGACATCCTCAAAGCTGGTGGCCTTCAGATGAAGATATATAGCTCCTAACTCTGCCTACACCATGCCTGCCTGGATGCTGCCATGTTCCTGCCTAGAATACTGGCTGAGAGCTATATCCTGCTCCCACAAAGAGAGAGACTGTTGGCTTGGCATGGGCTTTGAAACCCCAAATCCCACCCTCAGTGACACACTTTCTCCAGCAAGGCCACACCCACTAATCCTTCTAATCCTTCCAAATAGTGCTGCTCCCTGGTGACTAAGCATTCAAGTATAGGTGCCTACAGGGACCATTTTTATTCGAACCCTCATACCTTCCATTCATTGTTGACTCTTATTTTTTTCACTGTGGTGAGCAGCATGACTTCCCAGGATCCTTCACTGTGGAAAAACAGAAGTTAGTTTTAGAAACTGTGTGTGCTTATTGGGGTGGGATTCATAGTATATTAAACTGTGTACCCAGCAAAGATGTATCCAAGCCCTGTGTGGTCCAGCACATGATCTAGATGGAAAATGGGTCTTTGTAGGTAGATTTGGGCAAGGATTGGGGTCCTCACAGCAAAACAAGGGGGCCAGGGAAGCATAGGCCGGAGGCCCTGTGGAGACAGGGCTGAGTCTGGAGTGGTCGGCAGGGTGCCTAGGATTGCTGCAAAGCTAGGAGTCCTGCTGCAAAGCTAGGAGTCCTGGGAGGGTCGGGTTCTGCTGCACCTTCATCTAATGGCTTTGGCTTGTACATGTCCAATGTCTAAAGCCACCCAGGGTGTGGCTGTTTGTCCCTCGGCCCAGGAAGCTCCCAGGACTCAGGGCTGAGTCTCTGGGGCGTCATTTACTGTCATGTTTAGGCTGAAGCTGGAGTAGAGTTCTTCAGGTTTCCCACTCGCTCCTTCCTGTCTCTCTCCATCAGTGACTTCCCTGTGGCCACCTTGTTCTGACCAGAAACCCTGCCTTTCAGAGCCCTGCTTATTACATCCATTCCTGACTCCATCAACAACAGCAAGATGGCTGGGCAGGGCTGTCACTTCCTCCTCCCACCAGGCACCTCCCTTTCAACAGACACTTAGAGAATCCTGACCCATTACAGGTGCCCACTGGGAGAACAGAACAGAGCTGAACTCAGTTGGTATGAAAAACTGTCTTTGTGAAAATCAATCATTGGTGTACAACAGACGTGGGCAGATCTGACCAGCTTGGGGGCTTTAAAAATGAGGTGAGGGGCTGAGGGTGTAGCTTAAAGGGAGAGGCCACCTAGGTTGTATGGGAAAACTCTGCTAATTAAGGTCAAGGTCCACCATAACCACACAGTCTCTGGGCTCAGTGTAGGATGGAAGACTCCCTTCATTAGCAGGGCTTCTCCTTCTCTGACCTTCTCTGGAGAATTCTGAGTCTCCCCCTCTCCCACACCTCTACCTGAGGTATGTCACTGTCTTAGTCAGGGTTTCTATTCCTGCACAGACATCAAGACCAAGAAGCAAGTTGGGGAGGAAAGGGTTTATTCAGCTTACACTCACATTGCTGTTCATCACCAAAGGAAGTCAGGACTGGAACTGAAGCAGATCAGGAAGCAGGAGTTGATGCAGAAGCCATGAAGGGATGTTCCTTACTGGCTTGCTTCCCCTGACTTGCTCAGCTTGCTTTCTTATAGAACCAAGACTACCAGCCCAGGGATAGCACCACCCACAAGGGGCCCTCCCCCCTTGATCACTAATTGAGAAAATGCCTTATAGCTGGATCTCAGGAGGCATTTCCTCAACTGAAGCTCCTTTCTCTGTGATAACTCCAGCCTGTGTCAAGTTGACATACAAAACCAGCCAATACAGCCACAGAGCCTTCATAGATTACAGGACAAGTTTCCTTTCTCCTGATAAAAACTAGCACCTGAGATTCCTGAAATGCTTCCCCATCCTAATGAGGCATTTTGGTACCCTAAATCCCCAACTAATAATTAATTACCTTTGCCCATCCTGGATATACCTATCTTCAGTCTGCCAAACTTTATAAGCCTTGAGTCACCCAAAGTAATGTTGACCTGCCTCCTGATGGCTGATCCTGGTGTGGTCACATGGATTGTCCCATGGGTTAAGGTGACAAAGTAGTATCCGGGCCTGAAATGCCATTTTAGCACAGCCAGTGTGAAGCAGTCATGGGCAATGGTGTTCCTTCTTGGGTAAGAAACCCAGAGCCCCGAGGGAGCCAGTCTAACAAGAAGAGGGCTCCAATGGTCACAGCCCCTCCCCTGGAGGCTTTTTCGAGATCCGAGGTGCTTTGGAAAGTTGAGAGTTGGCTGATGTTGGTAGTAAAATAGGCAGGCTTCTCTTGGTATTCTTCAAACATGGAGCTACAATGCATAGGTGCATCCCCTTGCCACACCCAGACTGTGTTCAACAGAAATCACTATCAGCACAGAGTCTGGGGTACAGTGAAGGAATGTGAAGGGCAGGAAGAGAGTAA
This sequence comes from Mus minutoides, assembly GCA_902729485.2. Classification (NCBI taxonomy): domain Eukaryota; kingdom Metazoa; phylum Chordata; class Mammalia; order Rodentia; family Muridae; genus Mus; species Mus minutoides. The sequence goes on along the minus strand of LR754555.1, from coordinate 26,973 downwards.
AACCTGGTCGGGTCAGGGCCCTACAGAAGGTGGAGTCTTGCCAGTGTGATTGTCCTAGCAGGTGTGTCTGGGTGCAGGTGTTCCTGGGTGCAGGTGTGTCTGGGTACAGGTGTGTCTGGGCGCAGGTGTGTCTGGGTGCAGGTGTGTCTGGGTGCAGGTGTTCCTGGGTGCAGGTGTGTCTGGGTGCTCTGGCTCCTCAGTCTTTCATTCTTCTTTGGTCCCAGGGTTCTGGGGCAGCTGCTGCTGTGACTGGGAGCTGAAGCTCCCTTGCCCGGTACCTGGGCTGCAGTCTGCTCCCTGGGATATAGATTGCATGTGGTAGCTCCTGGGTGTGCAGGGCCAAGGTTCGTCTTTTCATCAGCCTGCTAGAAAGTTCTATTTGTGTAGGATCAAGAATAAGACCGGAGATGTACCCTCAGGGGCAAAGGTAAGATGGCTCAGTGTGTAAAGGCACTTGCCACCAAGCCTGATGGACCTGAGTTCAATCCCCAGGACCCACAGGGCAGAGAGAACCTGTTATGATCTCTCTCTCCCTCCACACACACACACACACATTAAAATGCAGTGCAAAAAATTAAAAAAAAAAAGGTTTGACAACAGGTGACATTCATCCTACTAAGAATGCAGAGGCACTGGAGTAAGGACAAAATGTCAACTAATTAATGTTTTGTTTGTCACCATGGAAAGCCTGCCACGCTCCAGTCGCTCAGCGTCTACCGCCTCCAGTTGCAGCCGCTCAGCTGGTGATTCATCTCCTAATGTTCTAAACATTCCCAGCCCGGCCCCAGAGCCGCACATCATGTCTAAGTCTGATTTGTCCCCAGTCGCAGCCTTTCTGCTGGGGTGTGCGGGGCGAATGGCTTTGGTCGGGGCCAGGGCTGTGTGCATACAGAATTGCTAATGTGTGTGCTGGCCTACAGATTCAGCGGCAGCCAGAGCTTCAGGTTGAGGCTGGAAGTCAGGACCACCTTTCCAGGTCTTGGAGTTCTGCTACCCTGGAGAGATAGCCAGAAAGGATCCTGGCAAATGCCCAGGAGAACTCCAAAATGCCTGATTCTTTGTGATGTGTTAAGATGCCTGTTGGTGAAAGGCAAAGTAGGGAATGTGGCCAGCTCAGCTTCCGCAGGTACCCAGGAGAGGGGGGTTTTAGGAATGGAGTGTGTGTGTGTGTGTGTGTGTGTGTGTGTGTGTGTGTGTGTATACCGGCTGTTGACTTTGTATTTGGCACAGGCCACCACCTGCCTCCGCAGTTGATCCTGCCCAGTGCTGAGCTGGGGAGTCAGATGATTGAGTTATAGCTGCCGGTCTTCTTTCTGGAACCCTCATAATAAAGATGAATGAGCTGCCTGCTCCGAGTTAGGGACGCCTTCGGAACAGGGCTCTTTCCCTTTCTTATGCACATTATGGAGAGAAATTATCTTAATCTAAAAAAGAAAAAAAATCACAGAAAGTCTAAGAAATGTGCGTGCCAGCCCTCCAAAGAGGGAGGAAGTCAGGCTGGGGGAGTGAAGGAATGCTCTAGAACCTTTGGAGCTCTCTAGCTTTTGTGAGAACTTGGGGCTGGGCATGGTCTTACCTTGCTCCCCGCCCCCATGGTTTGAAGCTCTAGCCTCCACCCCCATCTGGATTTGGGGTAACTAAACAGGATGGCAGAAGTGAAGGCAGAACCCTGAAGCAGGGAGAGGGCCCCAAGCTCCACTGCTGTCTATGAACACAGTAGAGGCCTCTCAAGGATTTGGGAAAGGAGGCCTGCCTTCTGTAGGCAGGACCCTCTAGAGTGCCCATAAAAGCCCAAGTGCTCGGTATCTGGGTTCACAGAGAACACCGTGATGTGGGGGCTGGTGTTTGTTACACAGCCTGACCTGACTCCAGTACCCTCTGCCTCTGTGTAAAACATGTGGAGAGCGTTTTTGGGGGTGCCGCTTGGCAGGAGTCTGACATTGGCCAAGGACAAGGAAGTAAGAATCTGGTTTTAGGGTAGAACAAAGAAGTAGGCTCCGACATCTTGATCATCCTTAGAAACAGCATCACCGGTGTGATCGTGGGGCTGTGTGTTTATTGTCTTGCTGGCTCCTTGACTATAGTCTTTTTAATTCCTTATTGTACTGCTCGCCCTTAATACCTGCATGTAATTAAAATGGTATAAAAAGCAGATTGGTAAAATTAAATTTGCCTTCAGTCTCAGAATTGACTGGGGTCACGCTACAATGTTGTCTAACTGTCTTTTTCTTTTTAATCCTCACTCCTGCGCTGGAGAACCCATTGACTGACTGAGCAGGCTTGGTCAGAAACGCTAACCTCTAAACCCCCCAGCTCTCGCTGAGGCTGGAGTGCTCTCTAGAGCACACGGGCTCTGTGTGGGCTCTGTGCTCTTTTCAACCTGCTCATGGGGTGGCAGGAACTCCATGTCACTCCCCGGGGACCCAAGCAGTGTGTCCAAGCACACACAACCAGGAAACGCCAGTGGGGTGCAGGGCCAGCCTGTGTCTTCCAGCCCCATTTCATGTCTTTCTCTGGGAGGCTTGGGGTCACAAGGGACAGAGGACCAGCCTCTTAGGCCCTGTGGCTTGATGCCCAGGTCCCCAAATGTCTACATTTGGGTCATTTCACTCCTACGCTTATACCTCTTCAGAATCAGCTTGTTGTGACTGACTCCTTTGGAGCCTTGAGCTGAGGTCATTGCTTTCGGGTGACAGGGTGTTATCCCCGGGGGAATCTCCTCTGCCACCTCGCAGTGTGACAAAAAGATGACAAGGGGTAGCAAGTCCCCTTCTCACCTCTCATCTCCTAACAGGAGCTGTTAGGGCCAGAGCTTGAGTCCTGACAGCTCTAAAATGGGGACTTGCTGCTCCTCCTCACTGTGCCAATGAAAGAGGCAGCCGCAGTGGAAACAGAGAAAGGAGGTTTGCTCAGGGTGGTCACATGGGAAGAGAAGAGTGAAGAGGTGGCAGAGATCCCCAACTCCATCTTCAAGGTCCTCCCTGAGGTTCAGGTAGAAGCCCAGAGGGCTGTGCGGCTAAGCAGGCCTGGTCAAGGTGTGTCCTGCAGGCCCACAGGTCTGTGCTCTCGTCTCTCCTGAAAGGTGATCTGGGCAGATGGAAAACTCTGTGTGGGAAGCCAGCCCCTCTGACTGGCACCAGGTTCTAGGCTTTTCCTTCTCCCAGCCTGAGAACCTGCTGAAACTCTTCTTCAGGAATCCTGCCTCAACCCTGCGATAGCCAAAGAAAGACAGTATCTTTTTAGAGTATCTTCTCTCCTACCAGCAGGGTGACAGTCTTACCCACTGAGCCCCGAGGAGGAGGGGATGGGGTATGTATCTGGGCCCATTTTCCAAAGGAGAAAACTGATGCCAGAGGAAAGGTTTTGGAGTTAGGTCTGGATTAGGGTATCCTGCTGTGGCCTTTGTGCAGGGACTTTTCTCACAACTGTAGAACTGACTTCTGATCCCAGAGAGGGACAGAGACCAGTATGTGGTAATCCAGCAGGGGATTATCAACAGTTACAGAGAGCACACAGAGCCCAGAACAAGTCTTTTGAAACCTCAAAGCCCACCCATCTGCCCCAAGAAGGCCACACCTCCTAACCCTTCCCAAACAGTTCCACCAACTCGAGACTAAGTCTTCAAGCATGTGAGCATTTGGGAGTCATTATCAAACTACCATGTCCTCCTTTTGTGTGCATGTGCAGGTTTGAGTGCATGTGTGTACACACAAGTGTGCATGCCTGTGAATGTACATCCATGTGCACACGTGTGACCAGATGACTTCCAATAGCGTTATCTCCATGATCACACTCAGTGGCTACAGCTCTTCCTTCTCTATCAACCAATTCCTCAGGGGCTGGGGAGGACACCTCGTGAGTCCCTTTCCCCTCCACGGCAGAAAGGATGGTGACGGCTCCATCTTGTGGTGTCCTGTGTAGGTTAGCCCTACTGCTGAGTTCAAAAATGCCACAGTCACATATGAAGACACTCTGCTTCTCCTCTGCTCTCTCGGTCCCTCTGTCCCTTCTTCCCTGTGACAGCAGACTAAACAGTCACATATTCACAAGCTTTTGGGTCTCTACAGATGCCACTGCTCACTGACTGAAGCTGATGCTTACTCTTGTTACCCCACAACTTGTTGAGGACAAGTCTCCCCGTCAGCCTGTATAGCACTTTCTCCCACGACGGAAACTAGCCAGCAGGAAGGAAGATTCCAGACAGTTCTGGCTTGATCTCTCTACATCCTACGAACAGAACATGTGGTATCTTCAGGAATAGGATCTTGCCATTGGCTTCTGATGGGCAGCCAACAGATGCAGCAATCGCCTGTATTGTTTGGGGGTCTCTGGAGCCTCCTTGACCAACAGCTCATAGGGAGGCAATCCACCCCTGACACTGGATGTTCGTGTATTGGCCCATGGCTTCTGGGTACAGCTTTATCTACCCTCAGAGGGCACGTAGAACACAACTGCTCACCTTCACTCTACTGGAGGACATCAATAGAATCATTCTTGACCAAGAATTGACCCAGCTTAGAATACTACCCATCCTGCCTCACACACCTCATGCCTCCACCCTCTAGGTGGCAGCACCTCTGGCCTCTGCCCACCAGGTGTTGTCTGGGAACCACATCTTGGGCAGGTTTGCTTGAGTTCACCCAGTTACTGATAGTGGCTCAGGTCAGTCCCTGTTGGTGGCTGTGATGGATGTCATCACCTTAGTACATGCCTCTGGGTATGCATTTGTGCCCCATAGGTACCCAGGACTGCTGTGGCATCTACACACCACGATGCTTGGATTGGGTATCTGCCCACTGGGCCTGACTCATTCTTCAAAGCCTTGCCTTCTGGTGCGGTGAGTCACCACAGGAGGTATCAGCTGCCAGGTGACTGTTAACTAGCTTTCTGGAGCTTCACACAAAATATTTGCAAGAACATGAAGAGAGGGATTCTCTAGTTCCCAGGTTCAGAGGTCATCCCATGGTCCTGACCTCTGCTGACTCTGGCCTGCAGTGAGGTATAACACTGTGAGGACATAGCATAAGGGAAGGGCTGATTGTCTCCCAGAAGACAGGAAACAGAGAGAGATGACACAGGATGACAGACAGTCCTCAAGGACCCACCCCTGAAGACATACTTCCTCTAACCACCTCCCCCATCCCCCCCTCCCCCACCAAAAAAAAAAGTTTCTAGAACCTTCCAAAATATCACCACCAGCTAGGTATCAAGCCTTCAACTCATGAGACTTTGGGGGATTTTCATATCCACACAGTAACAATAGTGATGGTGTGGGTCCCTTGCCTCTGCCATAGCAGCCACACATCATAGTTGACCGAGAGCGGCAGCAGGCTGCTCTACCAGCTCCCACATCTCCCACATCTCGTGGGCTATGGCCACACTTTTCCACTTCCATGGTGAGCAGTGGATGTGGCTGCCAAAGCCAAATGACACAGCCATGGCTTCCACTGATCTCTCGTTGTCTTTGTCTCTCTAGAAGACCTGCCAATCAAGCGAGAATCTGGCTTTCTACCTAAGCTGCAGGGTATTTTTACACCAGGTGGGAAGCTCGCCTCTCCCTGAGTCATTTTCCACCCAGCTGTGCAGCGTGCCCCTCCAATGTTAAGGATGTTGGTGGCACAAGTCACCACGGTGGGCTTACCGTGTTGCTGTGGATGGCATTTCACGTCTTTAGACTCTCCCCGTGTGTTTTAATTACTTTTCTGTTGCTGTGATAAAACGCCGCTGCCAAGGTTGCTCATGGAAGGAAAGGTTTATTTGTGGCTTACAGTTCAGGGCGGAGAAAACACCGCCGCTGCTGCTATGGCGGGAGAGCTCGGCAGCAGGCAGACTGCAGAGGAGAGCATCAGTGCTCACATCCTAAACCACAAACAGGAAGTACAGTGGGTGAACCGGGAAGTGGTGAGCCTCTTGAAAACCTCAAAGCTCGCCCCCAATGATGTACTTCTGGACGCAAGGCTCCACTTCCTAAACCTCCCCACACAGCGCCACCAGCAGAGGAACAAGTGTCCCAAAGTCCTAGAACTCTGAGGATTCTCATCATAAAGACCAGGCGGAGCTTAGACTGTGAGCTTCTTAGACCGTGAGCCAAGAGAAGTCCTTTCCCCTGAAGTTGCTCTTGACAGGTATTTTCAGAGCAACAAGAAAAGCAACTGATGTGACTTCGGGGACTCCACCAGTGACAAGAGAAGCGGCCCACAGGAAGCACCCCACCAGACATAGCCTCTTGGCCCCGGCTTCCAAAACCAAGAGCCAACACACCTCAACTGTCTGAACTGCCTGAGTATCAGGGACAGCGCCAGGCAAGCCCCTCACAGTAGGGCTGTGTCTGTTTCCCCTCCCTGCCCCCCAGGCCCGTAGAGAGGTGCAAGGAAGAAACATTCCTGTTACTTTCCACATCTCTCTTCTCTCCAAGGCTCGTTTTGTAGCCCAGCGAAGCACATTATTTCAAAGACAACCCCCCCTCCCCCCAGCTGTAGCCAGGAGTTTTCAATGAAGGAAGCATTTTGAAGTCTCCTCTCCTGGTCTACAACATATCTTAAACCTCCCCCCATCACCACCACCCACATCTGCTCTTCCCAGCTGCTGCTCCTGTGATCTTGTAAATATGTGAGCCAGATTATGATTCAATGTAGCCAAGGTTGGCCTCGAACTCAAGGCAATTCTCCTGCCTCTGCCTCCTGCCTCGGGCATGATGCTTGAGTCCCTGCCCAGGCAGGAACTCTCCCTGGAGCTCCTGGCGGGGCTGCTGCTATGCCCATCTTGAGGACTATATTTATCAAGATGCAGCTAGCCCTGGGAGGTAAGACTGCGCCCAGGCTGCCTCAGGAATCTTCTTCGCTGCAGGATGCAACCCCATTCTGTCACCAAAGAATGCATTTGACTCCCTTGGGCACAGCTTCTCCACCTGTCACCTCCACACTGGCAGTGACCATGTGACTCAGTACTGTGTCTTGTCTTTATCTTCTCAGGAAAGCATGACTAAAGGTAGTGGGCTCTTCTGCATTGATGCCCCCCAGTGCTGCTGAGGAAGCCTTAGGAGAACCCATGTGCCAAGAAAGCAGTTGAGGCACTTCTAGGTTTTCATGCCCCTAGAGCAGAGGCTCTCAACCTGCCTAACGCTGTGACCCTTTATCTCATCATGTTGGGCTGACCTCAACCATAAAACTATTTTCATTGCTACTTACTTCATAGCTATACTTTAGCTACTCTTATGAATCATAATGTAAATACCGGAAATGCAAGCTCTCTGATATGGGACCCCTGTGAGAAGGGTATTCGACACCCCCCAGCAGGGGTCGCGATCCACAGGTCCAGGACTGCTACCCTTGAGCATCTCATGCCAGTGGGCTTCCAGACCTCACCTGTCACCCTTTTTTTTTTTTTTTTTTTTTGGTTTTTCGAGACAGGGTTTCTCTGTCTAGCCCTGGCTGTCCTGGAACTCACTTTGTAGACCAGGCTGGCCTCGAACTCAGAAATCCGCCTGCCTCTGCCTCCCGAGTGCTGGGATTAAAGGCATGCGCCACCACGCCCGGCCTCACCTGTCACCCTTAGAGTCTGTCCGATTCAGTTGTGAGAGCTAGGCAGTGGGGTCACATCGACTCTCCTGTCCTCCAGTCCCCCTACCACCAGGAAGCTTGGGGACAAAGTCAGTATGTACAAGATCAGCAGAGGAAGGGTTTGGGATCGGTGCAGAAGACCCAGGGCTGAACTTGAAACCTAGCAGGCTCCCTAGGGTGCAGGGCAGAGGAGAGATAGTGTGGGCCAGGGCTGAGCTGGCCACAGAAGTTCCACCTCCCACCGAGAGTGCAGTAGGTCAGGCCAGGGGAAGTCAGCGCTCTCTAGAGTCACAGAGCTTATGGAATATCTCTATATATTAAGGGAATTCGTTGTAATGACTTGCAGTCTGCAGTCCTACTAACCCATTAATGGGCAGCTGTGAATGGGAAGTCCAAGAGTCTAGTAGTTGCTCAGTCCCACGAGGCTAGTTGTTTCAGCTGGCCTTCTGTATAAGCTGGAATCCTGAAGATGTAGGTTCCAACAGATGTGCTGGCAAGTAAGTGCAAACAGGTGAAGAAGAGTGAGTCTTCCAAGGGCTGGAGAGAAGAGTGAGTCTGCTTTCAGCGTCCTTATGTCGGCCTCCAGCAGAAGGTGTGGCCCAGATTAAGGGTGAGTACCACCACACCTGGATTTGGAATTTGCTCTGCTCCAGGCTGGCCTTGAGCTCAGAGATCTGCTTGCCTGTGTCTCCTGAGATTAAAGGTGTGTACTACCCTGCCTGGGCCTAAGCTTTTCATGACCACTATGCCTCAAGATCTGGATGGCAGGTGTGCCCTTCATTTCTGGATTGTAGTTCATGCCTGATGAAGTCAAGTTGACAACCAGGAGTAGCCACCAGAGCAAGGCTGCTGCTAGCCATAGGCAGGCCTTCCCCCCTCCCCATGGAATGGGCCAGCTGGAAGGGAGGGCAGATAGGTCAAGGGGTGGCTACCAGTTAATGAACACGGGCTAGCATTAGCCTAGACCAGAGAATAACAGGCTGGTAGGCTGGAGAAGCCACAGGTCCCTGGCCGGAACAGAGACAGCAGGAATGTGAGCTGCCTGGACACTTCCTTGTTCAGCATCCCTGAGCCAGGCACAGGAAGACACGCACAGTTGCTGGGTGAATGGATGCCCGAGAGAAGGCTCTTCGTTCCCAGCGTCGGCTGCTTATGAAGCAGATGAAGCCATCTTAGAAAAGCTCAGGAAATGTGTAAATCCAGCCCGCAGCTCAGCTACTGAAGAGGAATCCCAAAATAGTGATGCCTACATGTCTTTTTTTGGTTGACAGTCTGTGTAAGCATATGGGGCTAGTAGGGCAGCTTTGCCACCATCAGAAAACCGGGTTCTTTATCCTCCGATATGGCGTCTCTCTCATGGCCCAGTGTGGTTGCACTAGCTCCGGCTATCGGATCTGCACTCTGACCATTTCCACTGCCTGCCAACCAAAGGCAAAGAGTTAAACCAGGACTTTGCCTTGAAGGGAAGACCCAAAAGCTGTGCACAGTCTCCAGTCGCTTGCTCTGGACTGTCTTCTTGTGAGGCTCCACTCTCCGTGGTAACAGCTGGGCGTGCTACCTCAACCTAGAGGAATGTAACTCCAGCTTAGCAAGAGGATTCTTCTAACGGGAGAGGTGACATGAAGACTGGGGGTCAGCCTTCCCTGTGTGATTTGGAGCTATGACAGTTCATTTTGCTTTGTTTTTTGTTTTGTTTTTGTTTTGTTTTGTTTTTGTTTTGTTTTTGTTTTGTTTTGTTTTTCCAAGGCAGGGTTTCTCTGTTGTAGCCCTGGCTGTCCTGGAACTCACTCTGTAGACCAGGCTGGCCTTGAACTCACAGCCACCTGCTGCTGCCTCCCAAAAGGTATACATCATTACCACCTGGAGAGAGTGGTCTTTTTTTTAATAAACCATTTTTATTTTTATGTGTTTGGGTGTTTTACTTGCACCCGTGTCTTATGCATCATGTGTGTGGCTGGTGCTCATGGAGGCCAGAAGGCGATGGATCCCTGGAGCAGGAGTTATAATGGTGAACTGCCACGTGGGTGCAGGGAAATAAATCCAGGTCCTCTGGAAGGGCAGCCAGTGCTCCTAAACACCGAGCCATCGCTCTGCCTCTCAGAGAGTAAACTTTAACCTTTCTCTGAATCCACATGGCTACATCCATGGTTCATTGCTCTCTGCACAACTGCATGTATAAAATGTTAAATAGTAAAAAGCCACACTCTCCATCCAGGCTTTGGATTTCCTGACGTATGTGATGCTGGGCCTCATCTGTGGGGAGGGTTCCAAGGGTGCAGAGAGGACGTCCTTGTGAGGACTTGTGCTCTTGGGCTAAGGCCAACACTGAGCTATGTGGAACCAAAAGGGAAACTGCGCGGTGGTGGCGCACGCCTTTAATCCCAGCACTTGGGAGGCAGAGGCAGGCAGATTTCTGAGTTCAAGGCCAGCCTGGCCTACAAAGTGAGTTCCAGGACAGCCAAGGCTATACAGAGAAACCCTGTCTTGAAAAAAAAAACAACAATAACAACAAAACAAACAAACAAACAAACAAAAAACCAAACCCAGAAAGGGATACTGCACCAGATCTGAATAATAGGATTTGGCTGTTATTTCCTGACAAGAACCCGTTTTCAGGCTAGCATCAGCAGCTGGCACGTGCTGGGCTCTCTCTGAGTCTTACCTGGCGCGTGGACATTGTGATGTGATGACATTGTTATCTAAGCCCCAAGAACCAAGCCATTGAGTGGGAAGGAACCCCTGAGTTTATGAAAGTCTAGAGTGGCAAATGCAGGCCTCCAGTGGACAGGCACGTATGGGGTCCTGCAAGAGAAGCAGGTTAGAAGGTCACATGGACAGCAGAGGGGTGTTCCAGCTTTAGTGAACCATCTCCACTGTCCAGCCCTTCCTATCCCTCCCTGGAGGGGAAGTGCCTTGAGACACTTCCTCCCACTACAGAGACACAGAAGCTGACTCCACAGGGAATTGCAGAGTCTGGGGAAGGGTGCTCTATTGTTTCTATTTTGTTCTGAGACAGGCTGTCACTATGCAGCCCTGGCTGGCCTGGAACTCTCTGTGCAGCCCAGGCTGGGCTCAGACTCACAGCTATCTGACTGTTTCTGCTTTCCGAATGCTGGGGTCAAAGGCGAGCACCACCAAGGATAGAAATAATTCTGTTTTCACACTAACAATACACATCATGGGGTGATCTTTAAAATTAATGTTCATCTAGATCAGTGGCTCACAACCTTCCTAATGCTTCGGCCCTTTACAACAGGAACAATAGTTCCTAGTGCTGTGGTGACGCCATACCATAAAATTACTTTCGTTGCCACTATATAACTGCAATTTTACTACTGTTATGAATGCTAATGTAAATATCTGTGTTTTCCTATAGTCTTAGGAGATCCCTGAAAGGGTCACAACCCACAGATTGAGAACCGCTGATCTGCTGATCTAGAGTGTCTGTCCACCCAAGTTCCCCTGAAGTGTAGAAGGGGCTGCCTTGCAAGGTCTGCATGAAAGGTCAACAAGACACACTAGAGGTAGACTTGTGAAGGACAGATCCTTCTGGGTGCCAGGGAGGGGCTTCTCTTAAGGTAGGACTGGAGCTTGTTCAAACTGGAACCCAGGACATCTGGGTGACACCTTGACCTTCAGCTTCAAGCCAACACCTTCAAAGGTGATAGCTTGTATATGCTTGCCCTGGGGAGTGGGCACTATTAGAAGGTGTGGCCTTGTTGGAGTAGGTGTGGCCCTGTTGGAGTAGGTGTGGCTTTAAGACCCTCATCCTAGCTGCCTGGAAGCCATTCTTCTAGCAGCCTTCAGATGAAGATTTAGAACTCTCAGCTTCTCCTGCACCATGCCTGCCTGGACACTGCCATGCTCCTGCCTTGATGATAATGGACTGAACCTCTGAACCTGTAAGCCAGTTCCAATTAAATGTTGTCCTTATGAGAGTTGCCTTGGTCATGGTGTCTGTTCACAGCAGTAACACCCTGACTAAGACATTAACCCACATTCGATTTCCAAGGCTCAGATCTGAGTCCACCAGTGATGATCCTCCCTAAGACCGGCCAGGGGACACCCTAGCTAGTAAATGTCACATAAACCATAAGGTCACCTCCGCTCATGTCATTGTGCCTGAGGAGTCAACGTGAGCACACGTGAGGAGCGTGGTCCAGTGAGGGACACTGGAAAGGCTTGGGGGTCCAGCTCCACTGGGGATCCCTGTCCTGGCTCTGAGGGAGCCTGGGGGTGTCTCTTCCGCTGACCCCGCCCCTTTCCATCCACACTGGGTCCTGACTGGTTCCCTCACAGGGGCCATTTGCATGTGTGGTCATTGGCTCACAAGCAAGAACATGACCTTGAGCAGTCAATCAGTGTACATCTGGTCTCTGGGATGGGAACCTGCAAAGGTATAACCAAGAGCCCCGTGGAGGATGCTGGGAAAAGAGAGGGTCACGGATGGCATGGTTAGAGCATGAATGAACCATGAGGCTTGTGGGTCATCCAGGCTATCGAGATAAGGCCTGGCTACATAGTCTCGGCTGGCCTCAAACTCATGATCTTCCTGCCTCAGCCCCTTGAATTCGGGGTCCCAGCTTGTACCTCCACAGCTCTGAAGCTAGACTTTACTGTGCTTTCTGTTTACACAAAGCACTGTTAGATTTGTGCAGCCATGTGGCCATGTTTGACTCTTGACCCCTACACCCTGCCGCACTGCGGGTTTCTTGGCCACCATCGCTCCTCCTTCTGCTTTGCAGAGCCTGGCAGCCTCTTCTGTTATGATCTATGTGCCCAGCTTCCCACCAGGGTCCAGGGCACCTCCGTGCCATCAATCACTGTTGGATGGATTCATGGGACGTAATGTTCATCCTCTGGAACTTTCCGTCTCATTAGCGATGAGACACAATGTATGACTCTAAATGAGATGTGAGACAGGCTGTGACCGGTGCCACCAGTACTTCTGTGGCAGTTAACGATGTCATTATTAATCCTCTTCAACTTCACCGGGGAAGCTTTCTCTTTCTTTTAAAAGATTCACTAAATTTTACTTTTCATTCAGTTAAGTATCTTGCCCATGCGGTATGTCTCTGCGCTGTGTGCATGCCTGGTGCACACAGAGGTCGGAAGGGGGCATTAGATCCCCTGGAACTGGAGTTATAGATGGCTATGAGCTGCCACGTGGGTGCCGGGAACTGAACCTGGGCCATTGGTGGCAAGAGCAGTAAGTGCTTTAATTTCTGAGTCATTGTCCCAGACCCTGCAAAGCCTTCCTTGCTGTCCTAAGTGGTGGGGCTCATAGCCAATGATAGACCAGCCCTGGTAACCAGCCAGGGGCAGGCCTAAGAGGGTGAATTGACATCTCTACTGAAAGTGGGTGTGGCAGGCCCCAACAATGCACACCAACAATGCACATTTTTGGTTGAGATGGGTGGAAAATTGGTTGCATACTGCAAAAAAGAGAATTTGCTGGTCTGCATTCAAGAAAGCGGCAGAGAGATGTCAACAGCCCTCAACCTCTCTCCTCTCTCTCTCTCTCTCTCTCTCTCTCTCTCTCTCTGCCTGGAAGCAACCCACACCTGCACAACCTCATTGGTGGGAAAGGGCTCCCTCCCTGGCTCAAACATCCATCCTAGAACCAGCTTGTGTGGGTGTGTCAGGTCTGCCCAAGTTTAGGTTTTGGCAATCTGCTTCCCTGCTGAGGTTGAGCCCAAATAATTCCCAAAGACACCAGGGCCACTGTGCTGCAGGGACATAAGCAGCCGTGGATGGCTTTGTGGGCCCGGGTTCCCTGATGTAGTGGCTCTGGGCTACCTCGGGACCTCGTCTTACTCCTCAGGCCCAGCACAGCTTCTGTCCATCTGTGGGTTGGGATGAAGGGTAGAGGGGTGGGGGGAGGAACATGCCCCCTGCCTTCCAAGCCATCCATGGAGCAGGATGTAAGTCTCCTGGTCATTCCTGTGGCCGACCTCGTGAACTCGGGGACCTCCAGGGAAACGGTGACGAGGACAAGGGGCAGTAAGTGGCCCCGTCTAACCCAGGTTCTGCATTGTGTGTGTAATAGAGCACAGAGGGAAGGGAGCTGGGGGGTAGGTCAGGACAAGGGTCCTTCAGTAGGCAAGACAGTGACAAGAGTCTCAGTCCCTGACCAGGACACTTCTCTGCTGTGGGTCCAACAAAGGCCATGGGAACCTGCCTGGATCCTGTGAAGGCCCTATTGAGGTCAAAGAAGAAATTAGTTTCACTAGATTCCACACCCAGGGTCTCAGCCAAAGAGATGAAGACCGGTCCAGAGAATTGAGGCAAACTTAAGCATGGTACCTCCAAATGCCCCCCGAGTGCCAGGCCAGCTTACACTCAGAGCAGCAGGCTGACATGCAGAAGGGGTGGAGACTCACTCTGGGTGACAATGTAGCCTTTGTAGGGGAGCTTGCTGTTGTATCCTTGGGTGCCCTGGAGCCTTCACAGGGCCCTCAGGTGCATGGTAGGTTTGCATTTGTGTGGAATTCTCACTTCATTTCCCTGAAAACTGGAGCATTGCTTCAGGGCATGAATATTTTCTTAGATTTTAAGAACTGAAATCATGAATCTCTGGCACACAGCAGCTCTTATCTTTGGTTTGGTCTGCAGAACCTTCTCTATACATCACAGTGTACTGTCAGTCCTTTGGAAAAGAAAAGGTCTCAGCCTCTTTCCATGGAGTCAGGACTGCTGATCCCTTGACAGTGCAGAAGGGAAGAATAATAATATCGGTCTTCATGCTGATGGTCCCTAACCGAGCACACGCTGTACACTAAGTTCTATGCCAGCCAAGGCCTTTCATGTCTTCTGACACTTCAACACAGGGAATGCCTCTACTTAGTAATTCACTCATTGATTTAAAGCAGAGGCTTCGGCAAGGTGTGGTTCATAGTCCAAATCTGGCCGTTCCATTTGTTTCTGTAAATAAAGTTTTCTTGACACACAACCACAGCCATTCAGGCACACATACACTTACTGTTTCTTCCTGCAACAGACCACATGGCCTACCAAAAATATGTCCTTCGCAGAAAAAGTACAGTGATTTAGAGGATGAATTTGAAGACCAGCTTTTGAAGACCAGCTTTGTGCTAAGATTGAAATCTCTCGTGGTGTGTGTGTGGGCGTCATCTCTTGTAAGCCACTGTGGGGAAATGGAGGCTTGTTCTGCGGGACTAGATCTGGGCTTCAGGATGACCAGTCTGGCTGCTAGAGGTGCTGGAAGTGGAAGCCAGGGCTTTTGGGAGGATTCTGATGGGGTAACCTGGGCTAGAGAAGCCAGGTTGGAAAACCACAGGGGGATGAAAGAGAGGCAGCAAGTAGCTACCATATTGGTGAATTTGATCAAAGCTCCGACCATGTTCCTGACAGGAGGGTTCGAGGGGGAAAGACTTATTTTGGCACGCAGCTACAGAGGCCTCAGCCTACTGTGGTGGAAGGCTGCGGCTGAGCTGAGTTGATCAGTCCCATCATGGCTGACCAGTAGAGACTGGTACCTGGCTGGCTGCCTTCTTCCTCCTCCTATGCCCTGGCCCTCAGACCACAGGTGGTGATA
Source organism: Mus minutoides (assembly GCA_902729485.2). Classification (NCBI taxonomy): domain Eukaryota; kingdom Metazoa; phylum Chordata; class Mammalia; order Rodentia; family Muridae; genus Mus; species Mus minutoides. Next base: position 11,856 of record LR754555.1, on the reverse strand, counting down.
CCCGGTCAGCAGGAGTCTTTCCTCCTCAGTTAATCCTCATGACAATGCCTTTGCAGACATCCAGGAGGTGATGAGCCTTGTCAATCTCCCAGTGACTCTAAATCCTCTCATACAGACAATGAAGATTAAGTAGACAGTGGCCAGAGCACACAGCCTGGCTTGGGAGTGATTAGAAATGCCTTTCACTGGGCTAGGAAGTGTGAGGGTGGGGTAAGGTGATGTGGAAAGGAGGAGGAAGAGAAGGAGAAAGAGGGAGAGGAGGAGGAGAAAGAAAAGGAAGAGAGGAGGGTGGAGGAGAGAGAGGGGGATGGGAAGGAGAGCTGGTGGGGTAAGAACCTTCCCATGCCCCCCACCCCACCCCCACAACCTAAGCCGGCTGAGAGATCCCAGTCCCATTAGATTGAGGCCTCTTTGGGGGGATGTCTCCATAGGTGTGTTATCCTATAGGGCCTCTTTGGGAGGATGTCTCCATAGGTGTGTTATCCTACAGGAACAGACACCAGCAAGGGGAGGAGGGAGGTTCTGATCTCTCTAGCATTGAGCTATCTGTCCACGGGGAAGCTCAGAGCTCAGCCTGACTGCTCAAGTCCCCCTGACCCCCATCCCTGGGCAGCTCCAGCCCCATCTCCTGAGCACCTGAAAGCCACAGCCAGAGAGCAAGGGTCCAGCACATTAGCTCAGCTCCTGGGAGGCCCCAGACACCAGAACCCGAAGCAGCAAGAGAACTAACTGTCTCTCTCACGTCAAAGGTCCCAGGAGAGCTGGGGCTGTCACTCTTCCCAAGGGTTGACATCTGTCACACTGACCTTTTTTGGTGTCTCACATTCCAGCTGTTACTGTGTTCTGCGGCATGGTTGGGGGTGGGGCTGGGCGCACCACCACGGGGCTGTGTTTCTGGAACTGGTTCCTTCTGTGGGCTCATATGAGCTCATGCCAGCCGGAGGAGGGCTGAGCTGGCCCTGCTGGCCCCTGGGGACCATTTTCGGAGTTCTTGGCTCCCAAGAGGCAGGCCAAACTCAACCTGGGGCAGATGGCTGGTGGGCGGTGCCTGCATGCTGGAGATGTTTGGCTTCTCAAAGAAGGCCACTTCTCCTCCAGACAGGCAGGCAGCCCAAAACTCACGTTTCTCTCCTGGGTCCTCACAGCAGACAGCTTCCTCCAGAGGGCTCTTTGTGAGGGAGGTGCTGGTCTTCAGGGACAAAAGCTCTTGCTCACTGCCTGGATCTGTAATTTTTGTAGTCTTTTATGGCGGGGAAGAATGGTAAAAGCCTTCCCAGGCTTTGTCCCAGGAAGAGCTGGGAATTTGGAGACAGAGACTTCTCTAGCAGGCACTCCTCACCCCTGGGGTCCCACTGGCTGCTTCTACCTGGGTCTTGGTGGGTGAGACCTGTGTTTGCTCTGAGTGGGAGCAATTGAGCAGCAAGTGACTGATTGTGTCATATTGCCTTAGGCACAAAAGGGAAACTGTTGGCTTCAGGAGGAATGAGGCTGCTCAGAGAACCAGCTGGGATGGCTGGGGATGTGACTGTTGCTAGTGTGCTTGCCTGGCATGCACAAAGTCTCCGTTTAATCCCTATGGTACTTAAAGCAGGCATGGTGACATGGTGGCCTCTTATCCCAGCACTGGGAAGGTAGAAGTGAAGAGTGTTCAGAAGTTCTCTTTGGCTACCTACCAAGTTCTTGTGAGCCTGGGGTACAGGAGATTTTGTTTTAATAAATCAATAACCAGCCGGATGTATATCAGCAGTGGTTTGGGATAGAGGAGCCAGGAGAGATTGCAGTAGTGTGATTAGTGAGCTTTGAGGGAGGCCTCGGAGGGCTTCCCTGAGGAAGCGACACTTGAAACAAAGAGAATTGATCCTGGTCAGAGCTGGGGTGACAGGAGGAATGGTGAGCATGGTGGCCCTGGACTCAGGACTCTAGAAATGAGCAATGAGGTGGGCTGCTGGTGTTTGGGATTCCAGGGGACTGGGGCTGATTTTAGAAACCAGCTGTATATGTGGAGGGGTCTCAGATGTATCAGTGTACTGGCTAGTTTTGTGTCAACTTGACACCCCTGGAGTTATCACAGAGAAAGGAGCTTCAATTGGGGAAGTGCCTCCATGAGATCCAGCTGTGGGGTATTTTCTCAATTAGTGATCAAGGGGGAAAGGCCCCTTGTGAGTGGGACCATCTCTGGGCTGGCAGTCTTGGGTTCTATAAGAGAGCAGGCTGAGCAAGCCAGGGGAAGCAAGCCAGAAAGAACATCCCTCCATGGCCTCTGCATTAGCTCCTGCTTCCTGACCTGCTTGAGTTCCAGTCCTGACTTCCTTTGGTGATGAACAGCTGTATGGAAGTGCAAGCTGAATAAACCCTTTCCTCCCCAACTTGCTTCTTGGTCATGATGTTTGTGCAGGAATAGAAACCCTGACTAAGACAATCAGTTACTGCATGAGTAACTAGCCACTGTCTTAGTTACTATTCTGTTGTTGGGAGAGTACACCATGACCAAGGCAATTTATAAAAGGAAACATTTAGTTGGGCTTATGGTTTCAGAGGGCTGGAGTCCATGATGGTGAAGCAAAGACATGGTGGCGAGAACAGCTGAGAGCTCACATCTGGATCTGAAAGCAGGAGGGAACACTGAGAATGGTACCAGTCTTTGAAACCTGAAAGCCCTTCCACAATGACACACCTCCTCCAACAAGACCACACCTCCTTGTCCTTCCCAGACAGTTCCACCAACCAGGAACCAAGTGTTTAAACATATGAGCCTATGGGAGCCATTCTCATTCAAAACACTACAGTCACCCATTCCTTTCTGGGGATTAGGGGCAGAGATGAAGGTTCATGTCCTTGATCACTGGCTTCAGGGAGTTGTGCATGCCGGCATCTCTACAACTGCCCAGAGGAGAGGCTTGGCTCCATTCTGCAGATGAGGAGACTTGAGACTCAGCTTGGTGATTGAGTCTGTGTGTAAATAGCCTGCTAAGGTAGGCAGCTCCCCACAGCCTCCAGGCCTGGCCTCTCCCTAGCTCAGGATGACCAGGTACCCCTAGGCTATTCGCAACAGAACCACAAGAGTAAACCTTAGCACCCCTTCCCTTCCAGACACTGTTTTCCTCTCTCCGTTTCTGTGAGCACACAGGCTGGTATTTCCATCTTGCGGCAGATGGAGGTGGGGGTGGCCCTGGGCACTGGGATGGAGCTGGCCCTGCTGCCAGGCTGGCGGCCCAGCAGATGCTCCTCAGCCCGGAGGCGGGGGAGGCACCGCCCACCTCCCTGCTCCCTCCTCTGAGGCAGTTTGGAGCGGGATGGTTTTCCTAGCACATAAATGTCATTTCCTTCGTGCCTTCCTTTTTTATCCTTGAGATAGAATCGGCTGCTATCTCCAAATGCACATGCTGGCTTCATCCCACAAACGCCACCACAGGCAGCTCCTCCACGAGGTTCCACGGCAGAGGACCTGTGAGACCTCACAGCATCTGCGTGGAGCACTGAAGGCTGAGCCCACATTGCTACCGCAGGTGTCTCCTGGGTCCTGCATGGGTGGGTGCTTTGGTGGCTCTGCGTGGGAAATCCCATTCTGGGCATGAACTCAAGCTTCCCCAGCTGATCTCGGTTTAGGAGTCAGAAAGGGGCTCTTGGCATGGTGAGTGGGTCTTGAGGTTTCCTGCCCAGCCCCCTCTTGAAGATAAGACCTCAGGGTCCTGGAGGTTCTTACTGATGGAGGCTGCCCCGCCTAAACCGAGTCTCTTAGGTGGAGAGTGAGCCTGGCCAATTAACTTATTCTATCCTATAATCAGGTGGGTGAGTCCAATGTAAGAAAAGCCAAGATAACAGCTCAATGGGTAGAGCACTTGCCTGGCTGGCGTGAAATCCTGGATGCTATCCTCAGCATGTGCGTGCAGCGCTTGTGGAGACCAGAAGAGGGCGCCAATGTCAGTGAAGGGATGAGGGGTCGCAGAAGAACATGGCTGGGGGTGAGGAGCTGGAGATGAGCGCTCTCGAAAGGAGAACAGCGCCACCTAGGCAATGATGACATCCCGAAGGTGGGGGAGCTAGACCACAAAGTTCAAAATCTGCCTGGGGACCTGGCGAACTGACTTCATCTTTCCCCAGACTAGCGGCTGCTGCCTCGCCCTCCTTTAATGATCTGCATGATCTGGAAGCCTGACTGGGGTGGTGAGGAAATGAAGGAGCGCTGTGGTGGGAGGGGGGGGCTGTGCGCACTCTGACGGATCTGCACCAACCATGGCAACCTGCAAACTGGAACCTCAGAGTGTACAGCGGTGGAGTCAACTTGCAGAGGAGGCCTCTGTAAGTGAGTCGTCTGGGGATAAAACGTCCCAGAGGAGGAAGCTGCAATATCTAGGGTTTTTTTTTTTCCTATACTGGTTGTGGTGGTTTGAATATGCTTGGCCCATAGGGAGTGGTACTGTTAGGAAGTGTGGCCTTGTTGGAGAAAGTGCGTCACCGTGGAGGTGGGGCTTTGAGCTCTCTTCCTATGCTCAGACTCTACCCATTGTGGAAGAGAGCTTCCTAGCTACCCGAGGACCGCAATCTCTCCTGGTTGCCTTCGAATCAAGATGCAGAACTCTCAGCTCCTTCTCCAGCACCATGTTTGCCTGGATGCTGCCATGCTTCCTGCCAGCTCCAATGAAACATTTGCCTTCCTAAGAGTTGCCGTGGTCATGGTGTCTATTCACAATAGCTAAATGCTAAGGCTCTGGTTAATGTTCATAAACCCTGATTCGTGGACCAAGGGAGAGAGCTTGGCCTTTCCCAAGCCTGACCCAGGGGAAAGGCTTTGCCAATGTCCTGCTGGACACAAGGCTTTGGTGGTGGCATGGCCTTGCCTATGTCAACAATGCATACTCACCCAGAGCTACCTTGGCTCCCATACCTTTCCTCTTCCCCTTCCTCTGTCCTTCCTCCTCCCCTTCCTCCTTCCTCCTCCCCTTTTTTTCTTCTCCCTTCCTTTTTCCCCTTTTTCTTCCCCTTCCTCCTCTCCTCCCTCCTCCCATTTTTCTTTTCTCCCCTCTTTCCTTCCCTTTCTCATCCTCTCTCTTCTCCTTCCTCCTTCCCTTTCTTCTCTCCCACCCCTCCCCTGCCTCCTCTTCTCCCTCCTGAAGCTGGGTTACAGCTGTAACAACTTTTCTAGGGGCAACAGGAAGCTGGGACAGCTGCCTCACCAGCTCTCCATCCCCCAACCCCACCCAGCCTGGTCCCTGTGCTCTGGGGCCCCAGTGCAGGCACACAGCGTGGTCAATTGGAACATGTGTGTCACTGCAAGTGGGCTTTGAGGTTTCAAAGATCATTCCAGGCCTAGCCCCCACCCCACCCCGAGTATACATATACATATACATCATATCCATAGCCATATACATCATATACATATATGTGTACACACATGAACATGTGCCATAGAACACATGTGACAGTCAGAGGACAACTTGCAGGAGTCGGTTTACTTCTTCACCACATGGATCCTGGAGATTGAACTTGGGTCTTAGGTTCAGCAGCAAGCACCTTTACCACTAAGCCATCTCAGCAGCCCCTACCCCAATCCCTTTTCTTTTTAAAGGGCTCAGCCTCAGGTGTTTTATTAAAGCAATGGAAAATGCTTCCCATCTGTAGTTAAGCTGTAACACCAGGAGAGCCAATCAGACTGAAGAGGAATGGAGAGGTTTGAGAGGAAGCTAGCGTGTGGCCATGGAGAACGGATTCTCTCCAAGTTTATGCTTAAGACTTAACACATGGTTTAAACCATGTCATAATTTACAAATGTTCTAAACCTTTCTTAATGTTATTATTATTTTTTTTTTTTTTTGGTTTTTTGAGACAGGGTTTCTCTGTATAGCCCTGGCGTCCTGGAACTCACTCTGTAGACCAGGCTGGCCTCGAACTCAAAAATCCTCCTGCCTCTGCCTCCCGAGTGCTGGGATTAAAGGTGTGCACCACCACACCCGGCCTCTTAATGTTATTCTTGCACATTTCAAACAAGGCACACACACTCAAAAAAAAACCCTTTAGGCTATTGTTAACTATGAAATCCAGGTCTGCATTTTCACAAGGCCCCTTCTTTTTATTGATTTGTTTGTTTGTTCCTGCGATGATGCTCCCTAGTAGCCGAGGCTGGCCTGGAACTCAGGCTCCTCCTGCCTCATCCTTCTGAATGCTGTGAGTATGGGCATGTCTCCCACGTCCCCCATCCTGGTGGGAGTCATTTTTCTCACAGTACCATCTACAGGGTACTGGCACGTCCCACACATGCCTGGGAAGTGTGGACTCAGAAGCCAACACCCCTGTGCCCACGGAGCGCTCACTGCCCTGTTCACTTAGGAGTCTGAACTTGAGGAAGGCAGTAAATCTTTGTTAAGGTCCCTCTTCCTCTCTCTTTAGAGGCGGCTCATTGGGGAATCAAGGTTTCACTCCAGAGCTAAAGAGGAGCCGCAGGCAGCCAGAGCCTTCATGTGTGCTGCTGTGATCTTCAGAGGGACTCTGCCTGATTCAATCAAAGGCTCCCTGAGGTGAGGTTTAATGCCAGGCATCAAATTCAAGTAGATGGATGGAGACCTCTGAGAATAGGAGCGGGGGTACTGTGTAGGGGAGGGAGGGCAGGAACAAGGAGAAGGAATGCCACCAGCAGCCACCAGCAGCCACCAGCAGCCACCAGCAGCCACCAGCAGCCACCAGCAGCACAGCACCACCGACTGCTTGTTGGTTCTGGTGAATTCTTTTTCTTTTTTTTTTTTTTTTTTTTTTGGTTTTTCGAGACAGGGTTTCTCTGTATAGCCCTGGCTGTCCTGGAACTCACTCTGTAGACCAGGCTGGCCTTGAACTCAGAAATCCGCCTGCCTCTGCCTCCCGAGTGCTGGGATTAAAGGCATGCGCCACCACACCCAGCTTCTGGTAGATTCTTTATCACACACACACACACACACACACACACACACACACACACTCAAGTGCTCCTGGCATGCTTGTGGGGGCCAGAGGACAATTTGTGGGACCTGATGCTCTCCTTGCACTTTCTGGGTCCTGGGGCTTGAACTCAGGGTATCCAGCTTGGCCGCAAGCGCCCTTACTCACTGAGCCATCTTGCCAGCCCCTGGTGAATTCTTGGCCCATCATCCTGACCAAGGACTTCATAATTGCAGAGCCCCTGTTCGAAGGGGGCTCCTGAAGGAAGGACCACACACTTAAACATCCCACTAGAGTTCCTGTGATCCTGTCACAGATCCAGAAACAGGCCTGACTAAGAATAAGAAAGTCTGTTGCTCTGTCAGAGGTAAGGAGAGAAGCCGAGGGCCGCGGGCCGCTCTGGGGAGGGCTCTGGAGTGAGCTGAGAGGAAATGAGGACCCACTGCTTGGGTATCAGCTCAGGAACTTTCTAGACAGAGGAACCGGTGTCCAGTCACTCTGTGGCTGCTTTGCCTCTGGTCCTTGACATATTGGGTCTCAGTGTCACCCAGCTGCCCTGTGAGTCAAGAGGGTGGTGGTGTGTGGGAGTGGGGGGTGCTGTGGAGGTTGGTAGGGGAAGGAATGGGGTGGTATCTATAGCCTCAGTCAAGCGAACAGCGAGTCTTTTCCAGAAGCCCCAGACAGTAGGGTCACAGGGCATCTTAGGCTGGAGGCAGAGCATCCAGCATGGGACCCTTCCTGCCAATCATAACTCATTGCACAAGCTGGGCTCCTGGTCCCTGATGTGACCCAGCAGGACACTAAGAACAGGAGAAAGCAGGGATCAGCTCTCTGGGCCTGCAGAGAAAGCATCACATGTGAGGAGGCAAGGGCCTAGCAAAATAGACTCTTGTCTAAAGTACAACAAGGACACCCACAGCCGTGGTGGCTGTCCCTAGAGGGCAGGTCCCAGGCCAGGCTCCCCAAGAAGGGTCCCTGTGTAGCTGTGTAGAGAGAAGTCTGCACCTCCAGGCTGTGTCGGAAAGATACGTTCGCCCTCTGGTGGCCACTCAGAGGAACAGCGCATCCTTCCAAGTACTGTGGTTAAGTGGCAGATCTACAACCCTTCTGGGATCACCAAGGTTTAGGAGACTTAGAAATGCAGTAGCCCTAACCAGGACCGGCACCTACTGTGTGCCAAGTTCTCCCACCTCTGCCAGTTTGGTCCCTCTTTTCTCTTCACTTTAAAGTATGGAACTGTTTGCCCAGCATTTACAGGACAAGAACAGAGTCCACGTCAACCTCTCGTAGAGGCTGTGTCCAGGCTTGGGTCTGCAGGACCACCTAACCAGGGGAGGTTGCTTCCACTGTGAACTCTACTTCTTTTTAAGCGTATTTATATGAATCTCTTCAGCCAAAATGTTGTCAGGTTCTCAGGCGTCCCATGGATAGAGTTTGGGGACAGTAGAAACTGAATGTAAAAACCACCGACTCCCCACACTTTCCTTAGCTGTACCCATCAGATAGGCAGGGATGTGGGGACACCCAGAAAGCAGGAGCCTCCCACTGCAATCACCTGGGCTATGGAAGGGGCGGGGTGGAATTGGTTAGA